>JAZGTJ010006820.1:0-24096 GCA_036877575.1 Botia almorhae
CCCAAATGCTCATTGGCTCTCTCCTCTCGGGCCGATGCTCATTGGCACGATTTTTTACTACGCGAAGGTGATAGGGCTCTCAAGCAAGACCCCATACGTCAGTTAGTTGACATAACGTCTCCGTTCCCTCCTTCAGGGAACGGGGGTTACATATGTAACCAAGACGTTCCACACAATGCAATTTTCAAGCCTATTTAGAAGAATGCTGTGGTCAATAGTGTCAAACGCTGCACTAAGGTCAAGTAATACTAGAAAAGAGATGCAGCCACGATTGGCTGACAAAAGCAGGTCATTAGTAACTCTGATGAGAGCAGTCTCTGTACTATGATATAGCCTAAATCCTGACTGGAAATTCTTATAGATTTCTTTCCAGGAAAGAGCATACTTGTGAAAACACCACCTTTTCCAATATTTTTGAGATAAAAGGTAAATTTGAGATGGGTCTGTAGTTTAATAGTTCCGTGGGATCAAGTTGTGGTTTTTTAATAAGGGGTCTGATAACTGCCAGTTTGTAAGGCTTTGGGACATATCCCAACACCAATGATGTATTAATAATACTATGTAGACTGTCTATAATTTCAGGCAGCATCTCTTTTAGCAACCTGATAGGTATAGGATCAAGCATACATGTTGTTGATTTAAATGCTATGATTATTTTTGACAGTTCATCCCTATCTATAGTAGAAAATGACTGGAGTTGCTCCTTCGGCAGGTTATGATGCACCATCTGATTTGTTTGTGTCGAAGACAGTTGCATGTTTATGATTTTGTCTCTTGCAGTGTCTATTTTGTTATTAAAGAAATTCATTAAATCATTGCTATTATTATTGACAACTGTCAGTGGCAGATGACGCTTTATTTTTGGTTAATTTAGCCACTGTGTCAAATAGATATCTAGGGTTGTGTTTATTTTTTTCTAAAAGGTTTGAAAAGTAGGCAGATCTGGAGCTTTTTTTTCTGAAATAACATTTTCCGCGCTGTTCTTTTTGGAGCGAGGGTATGCTCATTATACCACGGCGTTGGACTGTTGTCCCTAATCTTTTTTAACCGTAGAGAAGCAACTATGTCTAAGGTGTTGGAAAATAGGGTGTTAACATTTTCTGTTGTGCTGTCAAGGTCTTCGGAGTCATCCTGTCAGGACTCTGGTCTGATCGATCGGGTTTGTATTGTTTTTTGTCGGAGCACACGGTGTTTTGACAGCTCGCCATGTGCTCCGGTGTCCGCGTCACCCCTCCCTCTCGTTATCGCTCCCAGCTGTTCTGTCATTATAATCACACTCACCTGTTCAGCGTTTAATTTCTCCCCTTTATAGATTTCCCCGCTGTGTGCAGTCCTTGTCAGATCGTCGTGCTTCCAACCATTTCCTGACCGTTGTTTGTTTGCTGCTACTAGCCGTTAGCTTAGCTTAGCGTAGCTCAGTTAGTTTATATTTCTCAGTTCGTTTTCTGATTCATTGTCTTAGTCTAGTCGCTTCAGCTTCTTCGTCCATTAGTTTCCTGGTTCCTGTATGCAGAGCTGGCGCTCAGCCTAATCAGTCTGTGTTTGTCCTGTCTTGTGTTTGAGCTCCAGCTGCCTGTTGTCTTGTGCTCTGTGTTTCCCCAGTTTTCCGGATTCCCTGCCTGTTGTCCTCCATCCTGGGGTCCGCCGCCTGCTCTCCCGTCTCCCTCCGGCCTGGTGGTCTCCACTCGTGGCTGAACCTGCCTGCTCACCGGTGCCGTCTTCCCCCCTTCACCGGCTTCCCGCTCCCCGCCAACCAGCATCACCTCTGCTCGCTCCACGGCTCACTAACCCATCCAGAGAACTACAACCTCTTACCTGTCTCCTCCGCGGGGGTCCCAGCTCCAGTCTCCGTTGTCTTCAGCGACGGGCGTTCCGGTCGTTCCCGCGGGTGGGTGCTCCGCTATTCCTCTGCTGGTTAGAGCTCTCTTGTCTCCTGTGTTGGCTCAGCTTGGTGTTCCTGAGAGCGGTGGTCTTCAGCGTTCCGGCGGGCGAGATCCTCCTGAGTTTTTCCCCTGCTTCACTGAGTTATTTCTGTCAATAAATTTGGTGTTACTCGCATCTTGGTCCTCTGTGTTTCTGCCCTTGACACATCCATTATGTTAGGGAATAAAGACAGTGCAGGTAGGTTTTTGATAAAAGAATCTTTAGTAGTAGAATTTATTGTTCTACTGTATTTATAGCGAGTAGGTGACTTTGCTGCCATAGGTAAATGTATTTTACAGGACACCAGATAATAATCTGAAATGTCTTCGATCTGCTGCAGAATATTGATGTCATCAACATTAATACCATAAGACAGAATCAAATCTAAAGTATGACTACGGCAATGAGTTGGTTTGAAAGCCAAACCCAATGCATTCTTTTTATTATCCACGCGGATGTTAAAATCACCAACAATTAAGACTTGATCGGTCGCTAGTACTACTTCTAATAAAAAGTCCTTGATATCAAATTCCTTGATAAAGTCTGTGTGGTACACTGGTGGCCTGTAGACAGTAGCCAGTAGAAATGACAGTGTCTGCTTATTTACCCCAGATAAAGCTATATTAAGCAACATTACTTCAAAAGAGTTTTAACTAAAGTCCGATCTTTGGGCAGCTGTAAATGTATTCATGTAAAGTGCAGCAACACCTCCCCCTTTGCCTTTTGGACGAGGCTCATGCTTATAACAGTAATTTTGGGGGATTGACTCATTTAATGTAATGTAATCATCCCGTTTTAGCCATGTTTCTGTCAAGCAGAGAACATCTAGGTTTTGATCTGTGATCATATCATTAATAAAAAGTGCTTTTGTAGAGAGAGCTCTAATATTCAGCAAGCCAAGCTTTATTAATTGTTTGTCTCTATTATGTACCTTTTTTATTTGTTTAACATTAATTAAATTGCCATAGAAATGCTTACGGTTTTTTTTGTATTTACCAGTATGGGGGACAGACACTGTCTGTATATTATAGCATTTAGGTGATTCTATTTGTTGCAAATTATATGACATCTGTAACATGTGACGGCTGGCAGACAGTTGGTTAAGCCAGTCTGTCTGCTTCCTGACCTGGGCCCCAGTTAGTCAAATATTAGTAGTATTAGTATGACTATATGCCAAATTTCTAGATAAATGAGCAGCACCAGCCCTAAAGGGGTGGAGACCATCTCTTTTCAACAGGTCAGGTCTACCCCAAAAAGGGTTAAGGGTAAAGTTTCCAATTATCTATGTAGCCTATATTGTTCTGTGGACACCATTTAGACATCCAGCCATTTAGTGATGACAGTCTGCTATGTATTTCATCACCACAATAAGCAGGGAGGGGGCCAAAGAATATTAGCACAGAGATCATGCACCTGTAACTGTTATTATGCTGCCACCTCGACCTAATTATCAATCGTGGTTATGGAAACTTAATCCCTTCCATCTTCTAGATGGGAAATTTGTTGATTATTTAAAAGAGCAGACAAAGGCATATTATCAATGTAATGATACAAATGGAATGGACCTGAGAACAATATGGGAAGCTTACAAGGCTTTTCTGAGAGGAATGATAATTGCCAACACTAGTAAAAAGAATGAAGGAAGGAATTATTATTGGAGCAAATGAAACTAGAAAAGAGAATTATCACAATAGAAAAAGAGTTTCATTCCTCAAAATCAGCCCAACTCCTTGCTGAACTTAAATCTCTGAGAGTCCAATTAAACCAATTGCTCACCAGGATTTTTTTTAAGATTATGAATGATAAAATAAGTTTATACCTCTTGAAAGCTATCAACACCTCTTTTCATGCATCTAAACTTCCTAATTATCTGAATGTAGCTAATATTACTGTAATACACAAAAAAGAAAAGGATCCAGAGGAATGCAGCTCTTATAGACCAATCAGTTTGCTAAATGTAGACCTAAAGGTCCTTGCTAAAATTTTGGCTAAACGTTTTTAGCCTAATTTGATAGCTAGATTAATTTGGGAATATACAGGATATATGATCTCTTCCATAAGTATATTTTTCTGTCATTTATTAAGTTACATTTAAAGCATAATATCCCCCAAAAAATACCTCAGATTTTGTTCATAGTAGACATGGCAGTCTCACCCTGAACAGCTCTGATTTTTTTTGGATAGATTTCTTCTTAAGAATACTAAAGTTAAGCACTTTATATCTAAATTTTACTCCATGATAAACCATTATAAAGCAGACAACCTGATCTCATTGCAGAAGGCATGGAGTAAGAACTTAAAAGGTGACATTGATGAAAATGTCAGGGACAATATTATTAGACTACCCTTGAATATTCCAGTCTGCAATAGATTTAAAGAAATGCAATTTAATATTGTACATAAAGCTGATATATCTCCAAATAAATATAGTAAAAAAAAATACTGTATCACCCCAATGTCCCAAATGCAATAATAGTATTGGCATATTCTTTCATTGTCTTTATGAATGTCCTTTGATTGCTGATTTATGGAACGGTGTTTGTGACAAACTATCTATGATATATAAACAGAAGGTTACAGCCTCCCCATTAATGTGCTTACTAGGTGTCTTGCCCTCCTCTTTTTTGGAATATTCAGATGTCTTTAAACCTTTGCTGATGTTAGAGAGGAAATTAATTATGAATATATGGGTTGAGACAGAAGCCCCTCTTATCAAGGACTGGATAATCCTGATTAAAGAAACCATACTTATAGAAAAGATTGGACATATATTAAAAGGTAAATCTTAATAATTTCAGAAGCTGTGGGAAATTCCTTTGAACTATCTTGGCATTGATTATAAGTTTACTATGTATCCTTAACTGTCTACATGATGGTACTGTAATATTGCATTGAATTTGACCACACTGCTGTTGTTGTTATTTTGTTTGTTTGTTTTTTCCCTTTCTTTCTTTTTTTCCTGAAATATTGTATACTGCTTATGCTTCACTCATTACTGTGTATGCAGATTATTTTGAAAAACTCAATAAAAAAAAGGGCTACATAATTTCAACATAATATATACATAAAGTGCACAAGTGCAAACATGTACAGACAGTACAAGACAGTACAATGGCTATTGGGACAGACTATGGGCATAGTAAGTCCCACTGCAGCATCAACCAGTACACAGTTCTGTGAGGAAAAAAGTAAACCTGGTGACACTAACAGCTGTAAACAAATGTAAACAGAAGTGTGAACAGTAAACATAAGTGTAAAAATAGCCATAATTTTAGGCAACAAGATGTGCAAAAAGAACAGCAGAGGGTGGAGAAGGCCCAGTTGTGTGTATATATATATACGTTTGTGTGTGTGTGTGGTCCCAGACAGTGCAATTTCCAAACCAGGCAGTGATGCAGCTGCACAGGATGCTCTCGATGGTCCCTCTGTAGAACGTGGAGTTGAGTGACCAGGTGAGGTTCTCTGCCAGGTGAACACCAAGAATCTTGGTGCTCTTGATGATCTCCACAGAGGAACTGTTGATGTTCAGCGGAGAGTGCTCATGGTGTGCTCTTTTGAAGTCAACAACCATCTCTTTAGTTTTGTCCACATTCAGAGACAGGTTGTTGGCTCTTTTCGTAAGTCAGCAGATTGCACAGCAGTAAGCTAACCACACAACCCTAAGGGACTCCAGTGCTCAGTGTGGTGGTGTCAGAGGCGCTGTTCCCTGACTGAGGTCTCCTAGTCAGGAAGTCCAAGATCCACCTGCAGAGAGAAGTGTTCAGGCCCAGCAGGTTCAGCATTGGTTCACAATGGTTCTGCTCAGGGAGGTGTTGAAGATGTCTGTGAAAACATCTGCCAGCTGGTCTGCACATCCTCTGAGCACCCTGCCAGGAATGTTGTCTGGACCAGCAGCCTTCCGCGGGTTGACTCTATGTAGCATCTTCCTCACATCGACCGTGGTTAGACACAGCACCTGATCATTAAGAGGGAGGTGGTCTTCCTTTCCGTCACGCCATTCTGTGCCTCAAACCGAGCGTAGAAGTTGTTCACCGCATTGGCGAGAGAGGCATCACTGTCACAGGCAGGTGATGTTGTCCTGTAGTTGGTGAACGCCTGGATGCCCTGCCACATGCGCACGATCCAGCACGTTCTTCCCTCATTGCAAAGTCCACATATTGATGGAATTTAGGACTAGAGACTAGCACTGAGTTCTTGCATCATTCCATGTTGATGTAAACACACAAGCCACCGCCGCCAACCTTAACACACAGAGATGTATTTCTGTCGGCACAGAACAAGCTAGCCCGTCTAGCTGAATGGTGGCATCTGGAACTCTGTCGCTGTAAGATGCAAAAAAAAAAGATGTCTCTGAACTCATGCCGCATTGTTTGCTGTAGTCAGATGTAATCTGATTTATTGTCCAGGGAGCAGACATTGGAGAGCAGGACTGATGGGAGAGCCAGCCGGCCAGCGTTTGTTTTTAGCCTAGCATGGAACCCCCTCCCTTTTACCACGCTTTTGTTGTCTTGCACACCGTTTGCAACGTCCCCTGCCCCGGCCATCGGCATCAGGCGACGTGTTCCTGGTTCCCGCAGAAGCCGAGATTGCATAGTCTCTCCAGCAGATCATTATGCAGAGTAGCTGTAGTGTATTTTCTGCATTTTGTGAGTGTCTGGCGGTTGTATACACAAACACCGGTAGCTCCGATGTCCATGCTCCGTTAGAGGTCGGTCAAAACAAACAAAAAGCACCATATTGTGTCCGGAGCGGCCGCTGCCCACTATTGTCGCGCCGCCATCTTGGAACAGTCAATTTATTAATCAATAACTAATCAGCATTTATCTTCCAATAAGGTATTGATTTAAAAATTATTAAGATCCAATAATCACTTAACCTGCTGCGATTCTATTATAGTTTAGAAGTTAAAAACTTATTAAGAGTGTTACTAGAATTACTTAAAAAAATAAATAGGAGCATATTTTCCAAGATGGCATGTCAGTAAGAAATAGTACAAGACAGGTGTCCATGCTGTCATGAAATATGTTGAGACCCTAATGAATTTACATTTACACATTTGGCAGACGCTTTAAAGCGACTTACAGTTCATTCAAGTTATACATTTTGTCAGTGCATGTGCTCCTTGGGAGTTGAACCCACAACTTTTGTGTTGCTAATGCAATGCCCTACCAACTGAGCTACAGGAAAACTAAAGGAATTAAATTGGAATAAAAGCATATATTGTAACTAGTTTTTATTCACCTTTGGCACAGTAATAAAACTTATGAGAGAAGGTCTTATTATATTTTCAAAACATTCTCCTGGCTAAATGAGAGAACAAGACACCTCGGCCTTGAGGAGCTGTGTGTGTATGGATGTGTTTGTGTTATAGGATGGATCAAGAGAAGCGTGAATAAGCACGTAAAAGGCGATGACCTATGACTTGTTTAGGCTGTTTCTGGACTTGCTGCTGTCATATGTGACAATCTATGGAACATGGAAAAAGATTATATGCCCTAAGAGTGCTGATATAGATACTTACTGATATGGAAATGTTTTGGGTTCTTAGAAGGTTGCTACAGACCATCTATATCCTGACCAATCAGAATTGAATATTTGCGTAAGTTATGACGTAGATTAGCTGACTCTGCTGGCATAAGTACTACTGATTTTAACAAAACATCAGGTTGGTCTTTTGAACCCCTTGTGAGTGGTGAGCTGACTTCTGCTGGCAGAACTACAATCAAATTTTCTTCTAAATTGGCATCATCTCTGCTTCCTTGTCTTCATTCATCATAACTGGTCTATGGGTCCTAACTGTAAATACCCTACACTAGGATTATCACAAATAGGTGGAACATTACTAGAAGCTTGGAAGGACAAGGGACATATTAGAGCCCTTTATGATAGATAGACCCTAGACCTGGCATCCTTGAATCACCATCCTGAAGCCAGCACAGAGTTTGTTTATGATTACCCCTTGCACCATAGCTAGATATCAAATACAAGTCATAATTAGCAGTAACAGTGACTCTAAAGGCAGTGAGTGAGGATCCATGTGCAGTTTATTGAGAAACAAACTCACAAACTCAATGTAAACAGGCAAGGGTCGGTACCGGCAGACAGATATAGCGAAGGCAAGGCAAAAATCATAATACAAAAGCAGTTCAAAGATCGGGCAGGCAGCGTAGTACAAACAATCCAGACCCAAACAGGCAATAAGAGGTAGGCAGCAAGAATCGTATATCCAAAAAGTATAGCCAAAGCAGGGCCAAAAACACAGCAGCGATAAACCACAGAAGCGATAAACCACAGAAGCGATAAACCACAGAAGCCAAAAACCACAGAAGCCAAAAACCACAGAAGCCAAAAACCACAGAAGCCAAAAACCAAAATCGCTCAGAAATGCTCACAAGTCTTCACAAAACAAGACTTCACAATAGAGTATGGTATAGACAGGGTTTAAATAGTCAGTTAATGAAGGAAAATGGGAAACAGGTGTGGTATGTGGGATTATGGGGAGTTGTAGTTTTAATACTCAGGGCATGGAGACCTCCAGTGGTCATTGCGGGAATCGACTTAAGCAGTGTGAATGACAATAACATGAACATGAAGGTTGTCTTTTTATTTTATTTTTTTAAATGAACTATTCCTCGTTTTTTTTGTGTGCACAGCAGATGAATAAACACTTTGCACTGCTTACATCTAACTGCTGCTCATTCAAAGGAATTATAAGCTAATAATCATTATAATAATCTTAGCTAATATAAACTATTGGACAATAACACACTTAGATGTAAATATGCTCTGGATCAATTGATCTGTTATTCTAAATACTAATTCTCAATTCTAAATCTGGATAATAAATCACAAACTCAGACAGAAAGTGTTGCCACCATGTTTGTATTTTTTTGTATTATTATTTTCTTCGGCCTATTGGAATCTCTTTGCATGTGATCTCAAGTTCCTGAGCCAGAGAGAGCATGAAGGATGTCTGAGAATACTTCAGCCCTGTGTTGAGTTCGCTTGGCTAGGTGCTCTTGGGAAAGCTGAGCTAGATCTACCCAAATCCCATCTGATACCATTCCTCAAAAGTGAAATATGGAATTCCAAATGTCTGGACTCTGTTTATGCCAGCAGCACAACAGACCAAAGTTTTATAACTCCAGATATTCGTGCAAAAGGAAAGTTGCCTGTTTTGTTTTTAACACACACACACACACACACATATAGTCAGAACACCATGTAAGGGCTCTCTGCTGTTCCTGCAGACATATCGTCATCTTGTTGTGTCAGATGAAGATGATAAAAATGTTTGTAAATCCAGTTTCTGTGCAGAAACATATGACTTTCACCTGGAAATAATTCTGCCAAGCCAGAATGATTTGTCTTTTTCCTGTTTAAAGATAGTTGTAATTGTTAAGATGCATCTGTCTCACTGCTTGTTGCTTGTGTTGGAATAATGTTACGAGGCGGCTGGTTGCACAAACCTCAGTGTTATAATTATTTATCAAGCAATGGACGGGGCAGAGGGAACAGTATCACTTAACTGCAGTTTTCCTGAAAAAGGGCAAACTTTAGTTAGACTGTGGAACATGTACATGCAGTTAAACAAACGGCAATACAAACATGAGTCACACAATGGCTGTTTTCTTTTTCTTTATAAGAGAGTGAGAGAGACAGAGAACAGCTCAATAAACTGCAATACAAACACCTATCTAAATGATTTTTCTCTTGCAAAAAATAAAGACAAGCTTAATAACTGTTTTTATCAGAAGAATTTTTATTGAAATGACTTGAACAAATTGTATAATAACGAATGAGTGTCTCTTGATATATGATTGATAAAGACATCTAAATGGGTCCTAGGATCAGGGTTGCCAGTTTTGCATAATAAGTAAACTAAATCAACAATCAAAACTCAATGACCATAGCCCAAATACCAAAACTGTAAGTATGCCCCCCATAGCTACAATACATATTTTACAGTCACTGTTAAGTATTACACACAATTTGTTCTTAAAAATCACTGTATAGTATTCCACAGTAAAATAAAAATTGTTATGGATCAACCAGGCTCTCCCACCAATCAATTACCTGTCCCCGATCACACACATTTCACAATCAACCAATCACTACCCAGCAACCAGCTCAGCTCACCCATACACCAATAACCACTGACCAACTTGCCTGAATACTAACCAGTCACTGTCATTTACAAATAAAGCCATCCCTATTTAAGCACACACTAAGCACTCATTTATTGTCCGGCTACATGAACTACTTACCTTTAACTTTTCCTCCATCCACCAGAGAACTGAACTAATAAACTTTTCTATTATCACTCACCTGTTTATATCTGTTTCAATAAACTTTACTTCTTTATACATCATCATCTAAGTCTGGTATATTGTAAAATTTCAGCTAGAATTTTTAATACTAGAATTTCGGTCATAATATTAATATTTAAATAATATAACAAAATAACAACAGAAAATAGTTTAAAGTAGCTAAACTGCAGAATTGACAACACTGGCTAGGCCATCAAGTTTTACATAATTAATAGGATGTTTCGAATGTGTTCTAGGGGGTCATGAGCTCATGAGATTTGGAGATAGCAGTTGTATTTAATTTAAGTATCAATTTAGTTAATACTCAGATGTTTCTCCAAAAATTGCTTAGGAAAAATGAAAAATTGGCAAATCTGAGCTCAGTTTGTGATATTGTTAAGATCCCTCCTGAAACTCTAATGGAGACATTTGTGAGATTTCTGTTTCTTTCTCAGGTGAAAATATATGAGACATAGGAGTCTTAGGCAAAAGTTTCCATTTGCTGTCCATTTAATCTCATTGCTGTCTACAAGAAATAATTGAGATATTAAAAAGATCTTTTTCTCATGTCATCTCATCTGTAATTTTTTCCCTATAGGTAGGGTTAGGTTGTCACTAACCCTAACATAGTAGTGATTGTGACAAGTTAACTGTTACCTAACTTGTAATGTCAAAATAAGATTATTTTAGCATGGTGTTTCCCTTTCTTTAAACTTTCTTAAGAAAAGCATGAAGCTGATTTTTTTACGATTGGTAAGATGCTAGAAACAATACAAGAAATACGATGTAGGGTAACATGAATGCCATCAACAGAGAACAAGAATTCACATAATTGCCTGCACATTTTTGGTCATTTCGATCCACTTACATATATCCAAGCCACTTCAAAGAAGTCCCAAATGAACCAACAAGGTTATTACCAAATTCAAGGCATCAGAGAAATTGACATGGCCCTCTTAGTTCTTGTGGTCAATATCAAAACAGTCCAGGAGAGAAATGTGACAAGAGCGCTTAAAGAACCTGAGGGTGGTGTGTTTTATTCTAAAACTGTAGAAGTGAGGCAGAGGTCCAGACTCTAGCTCTAACAGTGGCAGCTGTGAAAACATCTGCTCTAATAACTCTTCATGAAAAAGCAGAACGGCCATCAATATGAGAGAGCGTCAGCTAAGGGCCATTTTTAAAAAGGTGTTTTTTACCCCCTCAAACATTTTGTGTGGATCTTTAACACAACCCACACCTCCCCAAAAGTAATTTGGCTGCCAGTTAGCATATTCTTTTTCCTTTTTGCTTTGCTTGGCTAGGACCTGCTAATGCGAATTGTTATCAGCTGTCTGCCAGCAAACTGCGGGAAACTGCCAGCAATGCGGGAAAATATTTTAGATCTACAAACTTGGAGATACTGTCACAGGACTGCAATAAATGTACTCATATTTACTGCTATGCAAACTGATTAGCATTCTTCTCCCTAGCTTTAGGGTCAAAGCATATGCGAAATCAAAAGCAATCAATTTATTAGAAGAAAATACATTATAAACACTGTTAGATACATTTTTTGCTCATAATGTCAAATTCTAGAAATAATTGTAATTTTTATTAAGAATAATAACTTTTTGTTCAATCACATTACAATGGCTTTCAGATTTTAGTATACATTAAAACTTTAGTTTCCCTTTTGAGGAAACTCAACACTACATCAAGGTGCATCCAAGTCCGAACAAGTGTAAAATCAAGCCTATTTATAGGTAGGTCAAGGTCATGTGACAGCATTGCACGCCACAAAGCCTTTAAAATGTGCCTACAAAATACGTACCAGTTTAGACTTTCATTTAACTCCAGCCCTCAGGTCTTTCTGGGTTGACAAATCTATTGCTGTTCCTGATGTTCTCTGTGCCAGTGTGTCACAGAATCTGGGGCAGGCCTTCCTCAATATAGCATAATAGGCATTATCGTTCCCCATAGCGCCAAACTTGATGCAGCATCGAGTTCCATCGTCACTTTGCCACACTTTGGTCTTGCCTGCAGACTTCCTTCAGATTTAAAATCTAATGACGTATTTCTCAGGCACCTTTTAAAGGCTTTGTGGTGCAGAAAACTATATCACATGACCTTGACCTGGCCATAAATAGGCTTGATTTTACACGTTTGCACGCCTGAAGTGGTTTCCCTATAGCGCCAAGCTTGATGCAGTGTCTTGTTCCCTGTCTAAGGGAACTGGGTTACAGAGGTAACCTGAAAAGTTTCTGTTTATAATCCTTTTACTCAAACTGTATTGTCTGTAAAAGGTTGAACTTGAGGATATCAGCTGGATTTAATTAAAATGTCTAGGAAAGATGTTATGGCAAAACACAATAATTTATCATGTTTAATGACATTTTTAATAACACTTCCAAGAATGCCATTAAAAAGTTTTAAGAAGTCCTAAGTAATACTGGGAAAAGCACAGGGTTGCTATTCATTGCCATGTTCTATGTATATACACACCTCTTCCTAATCAGCCCGGTTATTTAAAACCAGGACTTCAGTGTACTCATTGTGATGTTTTTTTTTAACATGTATTTCAGAGTGGAATCCATTGTTGATCACCTGGTGCTAAGTTTGATTGTTTGCTGCCTGCCTATTGTTTTCGCTTTGGACTACATTGTTGATTGTTTGCTGCCTGTCCGTTGTTATATGTGGAAGCCTGCCACTGAATAAAAAATTAATAAAAAATATTGCGACTTTTTCTGAATTCTGAGAAAAAAAGTCAGAATTGCGAGATATAAACTTGCAATTGTGAGAAAAAAGTCAGAATTGTGACAAAATCTATGGAAAAATATCAGAATTGCAAGATGTAAAGTCGCAATTCTCAGAATAAAAAGTCAATGTTATAGAGGATTATTTTCAGCGCGGTTTCACTAATAGAGAAATCTTAATTTTATTGGAGGAATCACAGAACATAATTCCTGCATAACGTTCTCTCAAGAGTCTCAAACGACGGCAAAATATCTGTAACGTGACGTTAGCTGGATGAGCACAGGAACACAGACGAAGGAGCGCAACTAGGAACATCGAAACCAAATGGCTTTAATTTCCTTTCAAAACAGGCAACAAGGCATATACAAATAATGTCCATGAACATACAATCACTGACAAATAACAGACCCAAAAGGAGAACTTAAATGGTGAGACAGAACAGGGTAAAACAGGTGCTGGGAATGAACTAATTACTAAACATGAACAGGAAACTGACCAACTAAGGAAAAACAGGAAGTAAACTAAAACAAAAGGAAAATCAAAAGAACAAAACAAATGTCCATAACTATGACAGTACCTGCAGTATCTGCCCAGTCAGATCTCTGACAGCAACTCAGTTGTTTCATCTTTTAAAGTAATAGTTCAAATTTCTCTCATACTTTACTCAGCCTCATGCCATCCTAGGTGTATATGACTTTCTTCAGCTGAACACAATCACCTCATCCAGTTTTGTAAAGGCAGTGACTAATGTCTGAGATGCTGAAGCTTGTAGGAGGAAATCATGGGGGATAGGGTGAGTCAGGACCCACCCCATCTAAGGGATGTACCCCAACCAAAAATCATTAAAAGCCACACTGTGTATTGTAAATAATATAATGGTATATACTTAAAATAATCGTGTAAGTAGTAAAACAACACAAATGCAAAAAGGGCAAAAGTTTACGTTTTAGAAACATTTTGAGTTCCCCTCTCTTGCATCACAGCACTTTGGTTCATTGTCTGCTCTTACTCTTCACCTCACAAGTCCAGTAAGAAAACAAAGTTCTTCCAAAGTTGTGGAACTCCAGTAAGTAGGTTGTCAAGGCTTTTTTATTCACTTTAAATGGATTAAGTGATACTTTTATCCTTAATACAGTTGATGCTGAGTCATTAATAAATCATTCATGAAAACATTAGGATAACTGAAATATTTTTTTAATTGGTCCCCTTTGTTAGTGATTATAACATTACCTTGCTTGTTTGGTAGCTTGTTGAATACTGTAGCTTTATAGATAGCAAATCATCCACTTTAACTACCATGGTGATAAACCTATGTGTGAACTAATTTTAGGCTAGTATTGTAGATCTACTGTTGCATTGGATTTTGCTCAATATGGTGTTAAGTGGCAGATCAGTGGATTTGCTGCGGTTGAATATCTAAGAGACTTACTCTGACTTAGATGAAACTTATTATGTGGGGGACACAGGATAATGAATAATAATATCACCGTGTATTGTTTCCCCAACTGTTAGATGCAATTTATGCCCATATGCATCCTTCATAAAAGTAATCCATACTCCAGTGGGTTATTAAATGTTTTCCAATGCTAAACAATACATGTTTTATAGAAAATGATTAATGCATTTGATGACAAGTCGTGAGATATGCAAGAACCAATGAGATTCAAAGTTATCGATGTGGAGTCAAAGTGTGCCACAATATTGGGTGTGCTAATTCACATAGATATGTTTACATTTCAAATGTGACATATTAATTGCTGAATATGCTCAAAATATATTACTGGTTTCTTTTACAAATTGTTTTGCTTCAGAAGTCATTTATTAACAAATTAAAATCACATCGATTTCTTCAATGAAGTATGGATGCACTTTATAAAGCTTCGGTTTTGAGCACTATTTGGACACAAATGCCATGACAAAGCTGGGAAGAGCAATAATTTAATACAACCCCGACTGTGTTTGGCTAAAGAAAGAAAGTCATATACACCTCTTTTAAGGAAATAAAAGCCAATCCTGTTACTGTTCTCCTGAAATGACCCTGCTGAAGAAAACAACTGGCTAATAGGACTTGTGTAGTTTAATTATTTTAGGAGTATATGATTTATTTCAGCTGGTCAGGCTGTCACTCTGTCATCACTCCTGTCAAACGCCACAGCTGTCCAATAGAATGCAGTGATCTCAGTAAATAATGAAGTTATCCTCTTCAGACCACAGCCTGACCTATGCTTTTGTTTATTTGGAAACAGGGATCAATACAGGAAATGTGTAAATGTGCAGGGTAACATGGTAGACGACTGCTGAGTCATTTGCAACATTAGCCGTGTGTTGACTAAAGTAAGGTAATGGTAATAAAGTCAGCACTCTGATCACTGCGGGCTGGGATATGTATATGCCAATTAGGCGTCAGACAGCACTGTTGATGACAGATTCGCTTTCTCTTTGGAATTTTCCTTGGGTAAAGTGATTCCTCACAGCTGCTGTTATAACTGACATCTTGCAGTGATTTAATCAATGATTTAGTGGTACATAACAGGAAATTAATCTAACAACTGAATTAAAATCTTGCCCACAGCATTACAAAAATCACACAATTTATTCAATATAATAAACTAACTTGATTTAACAAGCTTGATGTAGAGGCGAGACAAGGGAGGCTGGATCCAAGTGCAATGTGTGTTTATTAAACCCAACTACAACTAGACTACAAAACAAGATGGTGAATAAACAGGAAACGAAACAATGACTTAATAGAGGACAACAGGCAGGCCTATGACATAAGAGTTCAGGGGACATAGGGAGTTCCTTATCTGTCTCTGGGGAGCTTCAGCTGTCTGCAGGGCTGAGACCTCTGAGACTACCAGACTTAGAACCTCCAGAGCTGGTCCCTCAGCACCCCTGGGATGGGCAACTCTGGGGCATCAGAGCTGAGGCAAAAGCCCCAGGTGAGGGGAACTTTCTCCCTCTCCTCCCCTTGAGAAAAGAGAAGCCTGGGGGAGAGCTGATTACTAAATACTGTACTGATTGCTAACTATAGGGTACAAGTTTTATAAGTGTGTGAGTGTTGATTACAAAATTCAGTTTTGGTTTGCAAACCTATGAGCACAGTTATATACTTATAATACAGTTTACAAATTCAATACATATTAGAAATTACCCAAAATATTTCTAACCAAACCAAAGAGAGCTTCATATCGTTTTTATATAAAGAAAGGCAAAGGATTTCTGTTTTTTTACATTTTTCTAACTTTTGGAAGTGAGAATTTTTTTGGGGATGATTATTTTCAGTTGGAAGCCCCGAAGTGATATCAACTTACCCCGCCTTTCCTTCTTCTGAGTGAGAATACTACACTAGACACACTACAAATCCCGACCAGATTAACTGACACACAGTGACATTATATCATTGACATAACATGCAAATAAGTGGTAAAAACCTAATTGTGCATTATTTTGTGGGTGTCACATGTTGCCCCATCACAGCTCCAACTTCCCCCACCCTTTGTTGCCTATGCCTAAATCTGCCACTGTAAATTGTGTGCGCTTGGTTTAAGTCAGGCATAACTATTTTTGCTTATATGTATGGTAAGAGATCTGAACACACTCAAAACTCCTCCTGTAAACTTCACTCATACATTATCTTGCACCATTTGTACTACATCAATTATATTACACATCATGCATTAAGAAAATATATGCTATTGTATTTTAAAACAATTAGATTTGCACTGTGATTAGATTGATTACAAAACAATACTCTAACAATCACTCAGAACACCTTAGCAACCACAATAAAGCAGCAGTCTGGCAATCACCCTGAACACCCTGGCAACCACATTACAATGCTTTTGTTACACATTTTCTAACATGTTTTGTGTGGTTGCAAATGCTCACATCTCTGTCTTGGCAACAACCCACAATGGCAACACCCTAGCATTAGTTTGTCATGGGTAAGCACCAATTACATTTTAGGTTTTAGATTTAGTTTTATAGTTTTTCCAAAATGAATGTGAAGTACAATGAAGTACACTTTCAGTCCAATTCAGCTATACAGTATGCTGATAGAAATAGCCCAATGTTTTTAAAATTAAATTCTTGAACCAAAGTGCTTTTCTTCATCACCTCCAGATGGATTAAGATAAGATCCACTAATGATGTGGACTAAGCTTTTATTAACTCAACAATGCACCTCTAGTGAGTTTTTTAAATGGAATGTGCTTGGAATTAACTGACAAAAGTTTATTTTGGTAGCAGGAACTTCTAGAATTTCTTTTTTAAATTTAATCACCCTTTAGAAAAAAAAACACAGGACAGATTTGCCATTGGGCTCATTTGACTTTCATAAAATGAAAATTGTGGACTTTCAAAGCCAATGGGCTGGCAACCTGGGGTTTACAATGTCTCAGATAACCAAGTTTCCAGAAAATGTCAGCAGGCCGTGACCAAAAAAGCTTATCTGCTTTGGCGTACAATGAGTATGCATCAGAGAATTCTAATGCAGAATTACAGAGCAGAAACTAACATTCATCTTCATCCATGTCCTATGCCAAATGTCTAATAAAGAATTGAATCTGTTGTCTGAAAACACTGAGGCACACACAATTGTGCATCTGCCAGTTGGATTCCATGGATACATTTGACATTTGCCGCCCCAAAAAACATGCAGTTTAGTCATATGGCAAGTGTAGAATGGAAAAGTGTAGCGTGCAATAAATCATGAAAGGTTTGCTCATGACACTGTGTGGCTGTAAAGCTCATGTTCTGTCATATTTCACCAAGCCAAAGACAATAATTAGCTTTCAACTGAGGGCACTGTAAGATCTCATTTGTTTGTGCAGGACCTTATGGTAAGCTGACTGTGACACAAAACCTATGACTTTTAAAAGACAGACCAGTGGACAAAGTCAATGTTATCCTAACACATAAAAGGGATACAATCTATTGTAATAAAACGAAATTGTGTTGAGTTTTTTAAAGCATTGGAAAGTAACGAATAGTTCATCCAAAATTTAAAATCTGTTTATCATTTATTGACCATGTAGTATGATGTTCCATTTATCACTTTTTCACATGGCAGACAAATGGAAATGGTCCTGTCAAGATCCAAAATTACAAAAAAATACACCATCAAGGTAGTCGATGTGACTGGGGCACTATATCTTTTGATACCTTTGAATTTAATTGAAAATCTCCCCCTGCTGAAACACTTAAATAATCTGTGGTTTTCACACTTCCTAATTAATTGCTTTATGAGGCAGAAGCACAAATGAAATTAGAGTGTTATGGCAGAAAGCAGGATTTAACATCTCACAAAAGAAAGCCATAATGGTTTGGAACAACATGAGGGTGAGAAATAGTAACTTAACTATAAACTATAGTTAAGAAAAGCTTAACTGTTCAGTAGACACTTATAGCACTAACATATTGCTCAGTTATAATAAACATGGTGTTCTTATGCTATTTGGGGTTAGGGTTAGGGGTGTAAACATTACACTCACTGTCACAAGGTCACCCCTTACGAAACTTAATTATGACTTCATTACAAAAAAACATTGGTAAAGTTGTTTAACCATAACAACCACATATTAACAAACCATAATTTGCCAAGCACCAATTAAACAGCCACAAAGCAACCATAGTTTAACCATGGTGTTTGTAGTAAAACTGTGGTTATACAACGGGTAGTTAATCCACCAATAAAGGGGGGTGGGTGGGTGGTGGTTATAATTGGGTCACATTCACCTGAAACAACACTATTATTTCATCAAGTCTCTTTTTCATAACCAATATAAGAGCTCTTTAAGATTAACATGTATGACTGAAAACCACAATGGACAAAACAAAGAGTTTGATGCATGGAGCAGTCAGACAGGGTCTTCCAGATGTTGCAATGTTCTCCTTGTGCAGCACTGTGACTTCACAGTGATGTCATGAGTAAAGCACGCCTCATGGCAGCTGGACAGGTACATAGAGATTGAAGCAATGCGTTCTGTAGGCCAAACACCACAGACCACATACTGATGTCTCAAGGTTACCATCAGGTTTCAGCAGATCGCCTGACACTTTGCATAGCTGAGCTGGCATGTTGATCTCTTTGTGACTAATGTAGGACTTTGCTTTGCTTGATGATGCTGTTCTCTCCTTTAATCTCATTTCGCTCTGATCTCAAAGCAGCTGTTTCCTTTACACATCTAAATGGTAGATACTGTTAAGCTTTTTCTGGGAAAATGAAGTGAATGTGTCATTCTGACTGAACATTTTGATTGATGTATGCAGAAGATTGCATTTTTGTGTTTCTGATAAAACCGGGTTTTTTTTTTTTTGCAGACACTTTCTGATAAAAGAACATAATATGGGTCAGTACTTTGCAAGCGTATGTAACCCTAACCCATGGAAACATCCCGTCAGACTGAACAAGACTGAAAAAGAATCTTTAAACAAGACACTGTAAGAGATACATATCCATACTAACATAGCCCCCTGAATGCTTCTCTCCCAACCCCATACATATGCTCTATATAAATGGGTGGTCTTTGGTAAAAGTTACAAAGCAGAATCCGATGAGAACACGTGCAAAGTCAGTCTGGCTCACGCTCAAAGCTGAAAACAACCTAGGCAACCAAGTTATGACTGGACAGATGCTTTATAAAGATCATTTCCTAATGTGCTATGTTTTTGAAGCAGGTTACTCTGAAAGACAGGAGATGACAACAATAGGTAACAATCTTTACAGTTGACCTCATTTTTGAGGGGGGGGGGTTAATTTCACCCACTTTGGACATCTCTTTGGGGTGTATTAATTCATCATGTAAAATAGAGGTCAGAGTTTTGGAACAGAAGTAAGAAAATGTTACTGTCATGCTTGGCAGTAGAACATTATGGTGGTGCCTCCAGAGACAGGCTATTCACTGGCCCTCCCCAGAGACAAAGATGAATGCTTGCATCTTTTGTTTTAATCTGTTCATATTAAAGGATATGGAGTACATGTATGGACAGAATGTAATTGATAACTCCTAACTTGGGTCATAACCTTATATAGTATAGTAAATGATAGATGTCCCTGCTCTTTATACCAATTACATATTTTCATTGGTTCTGTCTCACTTTTTGTCTTTTATTAATGTAGTATTTAGTCATTTGCTACTACTGGCCCAAATCCTACTGCTTTAGGCGAACTAACAAACACAGTGAACCGTGTCTTAAAGATGAATAAATATTGGTCAAGTCTCCAGAATTTTGAGACAAACCTTTATCAAGCCAACATAAAAGTCATAAATAGTACTTGTTGTTTTTTTCAAAAGCTGTCAGCTTAAGATATCTCAGAGGAAGGAGATAAGACAAGTTTTATGCTAAATTGTTTTATTTTTCTATTTGCCTAATCACATAACTACAGATCTGCACAGCTCAAGAGACAGTCTATTCACACCAAAGGTGCATATATAATGCAGACAACACTGCAGCATTATGAGAGTTGTAGATAAGATGACACCTGCAAATTTCTTCAGGTGGGAGAACAAATGCAGGTTCTGGGCCTTGATGTGTCCTTGATTTTGTTCGTTTCTGGAATATAAATCATTTAAGTAATATTTAGGTTACATATGAATTATTTGAAAATGGTTAAATCAGATAAAAACAGACAGTTTTTAACAGTAAGCTGCTAAAAACACAAGCTTAGACCAGCATGAACTTCCATGCTGGTTGAGACTGGTGGACTTACATATTTTTCCTGTTCACAAGCAAAACATCTCTGATGAAGCTGGACAACCAGCAAACCGGTTCTGATGCTTCAACCAGAAACTGTTCTAAAGTGTGTGTGCTGCTGACGTCCAGAGACTCAGAGCAAGGGACAAGGCGGCATTAGAAACAGAAAGGGCCAAACTGTCCCAGGCCATCAGAGACACAACACAAATTACTAGAAAATCCACAGCCACTTTCAGCACAGTGGCAACACCTGGCGCATCTGGCAGGGCATCCAGCTGATCACAAACTATAAGACACCTTCACCTGCTTGTAACTGTGATGCTTCCCTTCCAGATGCACTGAACGACTTCTAAACTTTGTCTCACCACAGCTAATGTAAGGGAAAATATGCGGAGTCAACCCACGTAAGGACCAGACAACATTCCTGGCAAAATGCTCAGGGAATGTGCAAACCAACTGAATGTGCAGACCAACTAGTAGATGTCTTTACTGACATCTTCAACATTCCCTAAACAGCGCGATTGTTTCAGCATGCATTAAGACCACCACCATTGTCCCCGTGCCAAAGAAGTGTACAGTGTCAGGCCCTCCATCTGGCCCTCACACACCTGGACAACAAGGACACATATGTTCGAATGCTGTTCATAGACTTCAGTTCAGCCTTCAACACTATCATCCCCCAGCATCTGATTGGAAAGCTAAACCTGCTGGGCCTGAACACCTCCCTCTGCAACTTTATCCTGGACTTCCTGACTGGGAGACCTCAGACAGTCTGGATCATGAACAGCACCTCCAACACCACCACACTGAGCACTGGAGCCCCCCAGGGTTGTGTGCTCAGTCCATTACTGTTCACTCTGCTGACTCATGACTGTGCAGCAATGCACAGCTCAAATCACATCATCAAGTTCACCGATGACACAACAGTGGTGGGTCTCACAGCAAGAACGATGAGTCAGCATACAGAGAGGAGGTGAAACGGCTAACGGACTGGTGCAGAGCCAACAACCTGTCTCTGAACGTGGACAAAACTAAAGAGATAGTTGTTGACTTTAGAAAAGCACACCATGACCACGCTCCACTGAACATCGACGGCTCCTCTGTGGAGATTGTCAAGAGCACCTGGTCGCTCAACACCAGCTCCATAACCAAGAAAGGACAGCAGCGTTTATACTTTCTGAGAAGACTAAGGAACGCACATCTTCCATCCCCCATCCTCACTACATTCTACAGAGGGACCATCGAGAGCATCCTCTCCAGCTGCATCACTGCCTGGTTTGGGAATTGCATCGTCTCAGACCACAAGACCCTTCAGCGGGTAGTGAGGACAGTGGAAAAGATCATCGGGGTCTCTCTTCCCTCCATCATGGACATATACACCTCACGCTGCATCCGCAGAGCCACCAGCATTGTGGATGACCCTACACACCCCTCCCATACACACTTTACCCTCCTACCGTCTGGCAGATGGTACCGTAGCATTCGGGCCCTCACAACCAGACTGGCAAGTAGTTTTTTTCCCCATGCCATCAGGCTCCTCAATAGTCAGTAAAACTGGACTGAAGGATTACACACACACACACTTTTGCACTAAAGTATAAAGATACAAATATTTACTACTCTTAACAATGTTTACAATCTGTTTTACTGTTTACTGTTTACATCTTGCACTAAAATATTCGGCACTAAGTCACTTTGCACATTTGGTTTCCAAAAGATACAAATGTTCACACTGTTTACAATCTGTTTTACCGTTTTACTGTTTACATTCTGGCTGCCAAAAATATACATTGTAACGTCCACACTTAAATGTTTACAAATCAGTCAAATGTCTTGTGCTGTCTGCACTCGTTTTTGCACTTGTGCAAAAATGTATGTATATATTGTATGTATGTATGTACATATAGTATGTATATACTGTTTAATTTATGTAGCCCTGCAGGTCTGTGATGTTTAGTGTTTGTTTAGTGTTTGTCTTATGTAGCACCTTGTTTCTGGAGAAACGTTGTTTTGTTTCACTGTGTACTTGTATATGGCTGAAATGACAATAAACTCCACTTGTAACTTGTAACTTGTAACTTGAATGACTAATGTCCTGTTGCACTCACACCCATCATAATGAAGTGCGTCGAGAGGCTCATCATAAGGCACATCAAAACCCTGCTGCCACCTTTACTGGACCTTATGCAGTTTGCGCATTGTCCGAACCGCTCCATGGATAATGGCATACCACTGTACATAAACAGATCCTCTGTGAAGATCATCAAAAGCACTAAATTCCTTGGTGTTCACCTGGCGGAGAACCTCACCTGGTTCCTCAACACCAGTTCCATCACAAAGAAAGCAGCGCCTCTACTTCCTACGAAGGCTGAGAACAACACACTGCAAATATGTATATTGGTTGGCGCTGCTTTTTGTGCTCAACTCTACTGTAGTGTTGTGTTTCTGTAGTGTACTGTCTGTTCCGTATTGTAATGAAGGATCGGAGGCGTTGGGATCCATATGCAGCGTTTTAATACAAATCGTAGTCAGACAGGCAGTAATCGGCAACAGGTAAACAGCAATATCAAAGGCAAGGCTAAACATGTAAACAATATCCAGGCAAGAGTCGGGGCAGGCAGCAAACAATTATAAAAGTAAAAGTAAAGTAATCCAATAATCATGGACAGGCAGCAAACAGGTGAGAAACAATAAACAATCCAAATCGTAAACAGGCAAACTGCTCAGTAATGACCATGTGATTTGTGATTGAACCATGTGATTGTACCTAGTCCCTAAGTACAATCACTATGTAGTCTATGTAGTCTATGTAGTCCATGGTGGCACCTAGTTATTCTCAGTGTCACTACTTTCTAGGCTTTTCTAGTTATTGCCGCTATTTTGTGGAGGGGTTAGCTAAGGGCAGCCTCTGCCTCTGTTATTGCCTATGTTGATTTTCAAGAAAAAGGAGGTGACGTGCGGGCAATTGCCTATGTTAGCTGCAGTCTTGGGCTCACCAAGGGCATCTTGTTCAGTTTTCCTTAAGTGGGTCATGACTGAGAAGTTTTGGGAGTATTTTCTGGTACAAAATGTGTAGTCCTTATTATTTATTATTATTCATCTTTTGTCTGCAAAGCTTAGTGCAACTGAGCAGCATTAGGCAACACAATTTGTTGCTTTTAATTTTAAAGTTAGGTATCGGTCAGGGAGAAGTAACAAAAATGTGAATCCCCTATCAAGGCAGCACCCACCTGATTACCTTCCTGTAGCCTTCCTGTAGTTCAGTGGTTAGAGCATGGCGTTAACAACGCCAAGGTCATGGGTTTGATCCCAGGGATTGCACATACTGCTATGCACTACTCAGTGGCTGCCCTGCATCATCACTAAACAGACTACAGCTAGTTCAAAACGCAGCCGCCAGGGTGCTTACTAAATCAAAAAAATATGACCACAT
>JAZGTJ010006821.1:9145-24096 GCA_036877575.1 Botia almorhae
AGAGGTCTGTGATTGACAGGTTATGCAAACAAGGACATGGCAAGATGTTTGAGTGAAGAGGAGGAAATTACATTTCCTCTGAAATTCATCTTTATTGCATCACGGCTATATTTGGCCGTATATTTTACTTCCTGGTGGAGGCCGTAGTCTTGTGACATTTTGCATCATAGCACAATCAATTAATGTTCATAAGGTCGTTCTAAAATAACAGACTGACATAAAAAGAATGTTACATTAAAGTATTTAAACAATTTGTGGTCATAATTATGTTTAATAATTATTATGCAGTTAAAATGAACTTTATTTTAGATTAAAATTCTGAACGATAAGCGATCTTTCTCGTAATTTGTCATCTATCTGTTAAAGCCTGTGTTTTCCAACTAACAAAAAATCATTTGCAATTTCCGAAGGAAAAATATTAGTATTAGAAATAGCGATTCATGCAAAGGCAGCAAAAGAGAAAAGTTTGACACAAGCTCAGGTTTTAGTCTTCTGGTTCTGTTGTCATGACGCTCTGCGTGAATCTATAAATGGCTGGAATTGGTTGGATACTGTAGTTATAAGAAGGAATAAACCAATCACAGTTCAGTATGAGACTATGATGATGACGTCACTGTTGGTTAGATCGAAGTCAATGGGGAAAGTTATTGTACAGTTCTGGTACTGTTATTGTGTATAAACCAAACTGAGCTGAGCACTTTAAACAGGAGATAGAGAGGAGAATAAACCGTTTAAAGAAGAAGAGATTATCCCGAGGGTAAACAGAAATGACAGCCCCCAAAATCACACCATTAGTTAAATCAGTATTGCGGTCGGGCTGCTCAAACAAACAGTGATGTTTTGAAAGTGCCACAGTGTTGACACTCTTTGTGGAAATCGGCCTACGAATGGTTTACTTACAGTGATTAATCTGTGATAGGAGAAAGTATTCTTGAAACAGTGACATCATCTTTCAGCGTGTAGGTGCTCCGGGTAGGTGTTACGGGAATGTGTGGAGCAGGTGTTCTACCGTGTCAAGTTCCTGGAGAACGGAATTTTAATATGAAAATCAATATTCCTCACGATAATGAGGGTATTGGATTCCTGAGAGAGCTTCTTTCATTATTATGCAATTAATGAAATTAATTCATCACGAGCTAATGAAGCCCTTTGACTGTAGTACAATTAATCGGATTGCTTTTAAGGAAAACATGAATAAACAGCGTCTCAGCGTGATCATTTGAGAGCACATGTCTAATATACAGCAGATGCGTGTGTTCCTGACTCATTCCCATCATTCCTAGAGAGGGTTTGGCTGGCAGGGGTAATCCTCTGCCTTCTTAAAACTGGGGTAAATAGGCATTTATTCAAAGGCTTTTCTTGGAATCTCTGATATCAGCTGCAGCCCACATTTAGCCCTAGTCTGTATCCGGGGCATTGTGAAATGAACCGATAGGCCCCGGAGAGCGGAGGTGTGTGCGCGCACAAACTGAATAATGCACGAAAATGTGTCTTCTCCACACACTAACAGCCTACAAAAAACATTAAGCTGTGAGTTTAACAAAGGGGCATTAGCTCTTCTGTGTTGTGTGCTCTCTCTCTCTCTGTTGAATAAGAGTTTCTTATGTCTGATTTCAATTTGGACTGACATGCTGTAGCTCTGTGGTTGAGGTTTGGTCATTCAGCTCGAAGGCGTTTGTTGCCGTGCCATAATCATCTCTCATCTCTGCTAGAAATGGCCAATCTCAGCGTGAGCTTCCACTGATGGTCGTTATGAGTTTGGCAGGTATGAGGACAGAAAGACTCTCCAAAAGGTCAAATGTTGCATCGTGGACCTCCTCTGAAGTTCATACTTAGACTTGTAATTATTCCTGGCTAGTTTTATTATTGCTCGTGTACAAACACGTTGTTTATATATGTTGCATTAAAGTTGAAAAAACGTTAACATATATGTTATACAGGGGCTTTATATTTTACTTTGGTTTTTATACAACCACCTCACATCATCTCATTTGATGGAACTATGTCTTATAGTGTGTATAATTGTAATATTATTGAGCTCTGCTCAAGAATTCTTATGTACCTGAACTTCCTGTGCATGCCCAAATTCCAAATAAACTTCGGAACTAAACTAAAATGTGTACAAAAGCAGCAAACGTTGTCCATTTTCCATGGATGTGTGTTTTTAAAGTAATGACTGCAGTTTGTATTTTTGTCGACTTAATGATGTTTCTGTCCATGTGAGCCGAGGACTTCTGGGGTCGTCTCTAATCTACAAACGAGCTTGTGATGCTAATGTTCTGCTCCATTACCCTTTGAAATAAGAGTGTACAGTAGCTCTCGTCTCGACGGATTCCGCAGTTAATACGACGCTGTGCCTGACTATGCAAATATTAAGAGGGAGCAAGGAGGGAGGGTGGCATTTTCGAAAAGTCTTTATGACCAGGTGGGTCAGTTTATCGGATTTGCGGCTATGAAATGCAAATGTCAGTGCTTTCCGATGAGGTTCTGAAAAAGCATGCTTTTAATAACCTAGTGTGTCTTTTTGATAACAGGTGATATTAAAGCATAAAAATGCATGATGCAGGGCCATAACTCTAAGACCTTCATAGCACATAGCTGTGTTAATTTTGTCTTAATTTTGCTAGAAGTCAGCACCGCTATTAACCAGAACCTGACCTGTGACCTCAGCGGGCGTCAGCAGGAAGGTGTAGTGATTAAATGGTCTGTCTATGTGATCGTATGTGTATGTAATCATCCTGTATTTGTTAAGGGGCTGTTCACACGGTTATTTTTGTTTAAAAGAGGCCTACAGATAATAGATGTTGTTTACAGTGGGGGATGTGAGGTCATCACTGAATGCAGTGAATTGTTGTGTGGATAGATGGTTTTGGTTGGAGTTTAGTGTTGACAGGAAACACAGAAAACACAACACGCTCTCAGCGCATTAAAACCTAAATGCGTCCTTTTGTAAACATTGCTGCTAAAAATACTTGTAATATCAAAACACCAGCTAGTTTTATCTAGTTTAACTCACCGTGATTGGTTTGTAAATTCCAGCTGAGCATCCAAAGTTGGACATTTTTCTGTTCCTGTTTCATTTGTGGTTTAAGTTGCGACTGTGTTTGACAGATAAAACGCATCCCAGCTAACAATTATAGGTTTTAAGAACGTTTCCATTATTACCAGAAATGTTACTTTGAAAGTTTTTTAAACATATTAACTTGACTTAAGAATGTTTTACAAACACGTAACGTTAGTTTTGTAATGTTTTTCAAATGCTCCACTAACAACTATGAGAATAAAATTTGATATACAATACATCACATTAAGTTTTACTAACGTTACTGCAAGAAAGTTTTTTGAGTTTCTTGAGAGAACGTTTCCTGTCAGCTGGAATAGTTTGTGAAATCTCAAGCAGCACAGCAGCGTTATTCCAGAGAGAGATTTCCTTAAGAACACACTGTCCACAGGGAAGAGTGATGGAAACAGCCCGATACTGTTTACAGCAGTATTCCAGTTCATTTACTGTAGTCTCACTGAAAACGGTGCGTCAGATAGAACAGTGCCTTCAGATGTCTTCATCAACAGTGAGCCGACCTGTGGAATGAAACGGGACAGTGGCAGTAATTGTGAGGGGAAGAGTGATAGATGAAGAATTTTCCGAAGCTTTCTCCCGACGGGTTGGCGACCGGAGACGCGTAGGGAGTGCGCAGTCCCAGTTCTCTTTCGTCGGCTGGATGATGTATTTTTAATGCTCCCCTCGCGCTGTTGGATGAGCAATTAAAAGTTCTCATCAAGGTTTTAGGACCGTGGTGCTTTGAAGAGACGCGTCTGTGGGATTCTGCGGCAGTCGCGAGAGCCCTTAGGCTTTTCCGGCCTGCCAAAATTAATTTCATTTACATACTTCCTTTCCTACCTTTGTATCAGAAACTGAGCTTCTGATGTGTGGATATGAGCCGCTGTGATTAAAATCTGATCTCTGGTACTGCATCTTTAAAGTTAGAGCGCTTACGCATATGAAAGTGCTGATTGTCAGATTACGTGATAAAGCATATCGGTTACACGCCAGCGTCGCAATCAGATAATCCTCTTTATATCAGCCACAAAACAGCACAAATTAAGTTATTTTGAACCGCATCATTTAATGCATATGGTAACACGGTGCATCGCGCTCTGCATTAAGAGCCGTTTCTAATTGCTGTTCTAAAGCGCATTTAGAAACGCAGTTTGTTTGAGAGCGACCTAATGATGTCATTATGATGTACAGTAGCAGATGTTTACTGTCTTTTATACTAGAAAAGAGTTTAAGGTTGTGAGCATCCCCACGCAGCCAAACAGACGCGAGCTCTATACGCATATGTATAAATAAATGTGTATATATATTATATGTGTGTTTATGTAACATTTACACATTTTATATATAAACTGTTCTTTTAGGGTCAGCCCCTCTCTCTCTCTCGCTCTCTCTCTCAGTGATCATCCATCACCTCCCCCTCTAGAACAAGTGACATGAACAAGTGTTTTACTGTCAGACATGATAAAGACATGAGGTGAGAGAGGACGAGAGAGCGAGCTGTATAGAAGGAATACAGAGCTGTTGGTGACTTTGACCATATTGGCTTTGAAAGAAGCAGAGCAACATCAGCACACATGTCGTGAGAGCGTGACCCGCGTACAGCCTCTCACGGCCGCCAGGAGAGCAGGAGGCAGATGATGACTCCACTCTGATGAAGAGGAGGAGATTCATGTGTAAACGTGCGACTCCTTCCGCAGACTGGAATCAGCACAAATCTGAGTCATGCGTCTCAGGGCTTTGATGTGTGGCAAGTTGAAATGTATTTGCAGGCGGGACAGAAACATCATGCCTGCAGAGGGTTTGGTGTCTGTGTGATGTCTTTATGAAGCTCGTGAGGAGTGCTTGCAACACAGTGAGAGAATAGTGTGAGGATTTAATCGAGCATCTCTGGCTTGGTTTTCACCTTTATTAAATGTCACATCAGAGCTCCTTTGTGTTGTCGTGATGCTCCGAGCCGTCTTGTGTTCTGCTGGTACTGTGATGGTTGAATGTATGCAGGTGTTATGCATGTATGAGGACAGACCAATCACAATTTAATGCAAATGTCCTAATGATGACATCACTGTTATATTAAATTTCGAGCGTAATATCTGTGTAAGTCAATGGACAGTTTTTAAACTAGGAAATCTGATGTGTATAAAGGAAATCTGATGTGTATAAACACAAAAACAGAGGGCACACCTGAGCGAGGACGTATCGTGAACACAGGCTAGACATGCAGTTTTTAGTTTTGCAGTTGAATTAATTGCAGAAAACTGTCAAAAAATAGCTTCTATATGGCAGTCAGAGAGAGAGAGAGAGAGAGAAAGAGAGAGAGGACGAGAGAGTTAAAAAGACAGGGGAGTTGTCAGTTTCTGTAATGACCTGTTGCTGCACAACCTTCGACATGGATTCACTTGCTGAGGCAACCACTCAGAACACCTTAGCAACTGAATTAATGACCTAGCAACAACTCAGGACATGATAGCAACCATTAACTCCTAATATCCACCCTAGCAACCACACAGAAGTCTTTAGCAACTGCCCAGATGACGTTGGCGACCCTGACAACCATCCCGGACACCCCAGCACATAACAGTGAGTTTTGGGGAAGCAAGTTCCATTTTCTTCCTATTTAAAAAAAGAGATTTTCTTCTGCTGTAGTATGGTGAACAGGCTGGCCAGTGTTTAGACACAGCAGGGAGGTGATGGCAATGAAACGAAGCAAACTGCACCCTTGTGAAAGGAAAAAGCTTTTAATTACTGTGCTGAAACGTGGCACGTAAGTAGTTAGAGGTCATTATTATTACAAATGACTTTGTTTTAAAAGAATCATCGCATGCAGTAGTTCACACATCCAGCAATCCTACAATGTAAATGTTCTCGTCCAGATGGTGGAGCAAATTCTTTCTGTGTTTTTTATCCTTGAAAGAAAGACACAGATAAAATGGATCTCTCTCTTTAACGAACGCAGAGAAACCGAGGAAGTCACCGTCTGAACGCTTCCACTGGCTCTGAGTCGTTCAGAGGAAATAAACGCTCAGACGTATTAAATTAGTCTCGCTCAGTAGTGTCTCAGAGATCACTGTGTCCTAATACAATTCTAATCACTGAAATTCAATTGTGTGAAACCGGTTTCGTGTCTGAACGCACACAGAGGGCTTGTTTTTGGAGTTTGGATTAAAAGAAATCCCCAATAAGGCTGCAAAGTGATTCAGAAAAAATGTCAACATTTTGCTCCTTATTTTAATTGGTGTATAATATCAGTTTTTAATTCAGCTTTTTTTGGTAGTCAGAAAGCTATCAAAGTGTACGCAAAGGTTAAATAATTGCAAAGTATTTTTCTCACAAAAGCCAGAGTTTAGACTGTTGGCATTAAATCTGGTCTATTTTACGGTTTTATTTTTGCTGAGAAAAATAATCACTGTTTTTTACTATATAAGGCTTGGGGTGGATCCGTGTGACACAGAAAACGTAAAAATTAAAAGATAAATATGCAGTAAACGTATCTTTTACTTGCTGCCAACTTCCTGCAAAAACTCTGCAGGGAACTCGGCCCGCCGACAATGTTGTTGATTTGCATGCATCGTCTGATTCGTTTAAACTCCCAATTCACCGAGGGAATTATGCAAATCAGGTAATGGCTCAAACACACCCACAAAATTAGTCCTGATCGCCGTTTTGCATGCAGTAGACTTCCACAATCTGTCACACTTTACCGGGACTGTAGAGCTTCACTCCACCACTGTAACCTCGGCTACCAATGCTGCATGAATTACACACTGAAATACTGCATGCAGCTGATGCGTCTCCCTGATTATCTGTCAAAGATTCTCACACACCTGTACTGACGTTCTGTGTTAGGTAAACACCTGCGCTATCAAAGAATGGTGTCTGTGTTAGTTCAGCGTCCTGCTGAAGAGGAGAGCCGGTGTGTTCTCAGCTGTCATGATGGAGACGTTCTGATATCTGCTTGAGTACAACATGTTCCCTCACTGCTGATTATTTTGGCCTTTAGCAGAGATTTTTGGCTACTCTGAGTCACCTCAGTGACCTGCTGTCGGGCTGAAGTGCGCTCATCAGATCCCGCTGGGTAATTACAGCTGACCTCTTCAGCTCCTAATGGAAGTCCTTCAGGTATCAGAATTAAACCAACATCCCAGATCACAATTTTACGTTGTAAAATGGTTCCTTAAGATTTCCATTCCTGTTATGTTCCACTAAGTACTGAAGATGAATGTTTTCGAGATATGATACATACCATTAAAAAAATGCTACTTGCGTTAATGCAATAACATTTTTTGATAATGGGCAGAACTTGAAGAGAACTTTAAGAGAACTTTAGTCAATGTTCTGAGAGCTTTTACCTGTTAGCTGGGATTAAGCTCCACAAGCACAGCTTCAAAACCGACCGCAGAGTTATTCAAACTCCTGAATAATTGATTCTCCACGTCAGAATCACGTTCACTCACAGCTGGCAAAAATGAGATGTTGAATTCGTGGGGCACTTTGCTTTTCCATAATACATCAAAGATTTGGTCTGATGGCTGATTTCCTCAGATATCTGAAATTCTGCTTTTGTAATAAATGTCTAATTTTGTCTAGAATTTCCATCTTCATGAGCAAACCATATAGAGTGTAAATGGGAAATCAGTTCAGTGTTGAGACATGTTCAGTCACAAACCTTCTGTTGTATTCAATACGAGAGAAAGGTATTATTCCATGTCTACACAGTTAAATTCTAACTGTGTTTTTTTGCTCTGAAGAAAGGCAAGAAATTTTACACTGTGTAAAAACAGTAGGTGTGAAAACATTCATACTTTTTTCTCACCGTAGAGTTAAAAAGTACAAATGAATTATTTTACCTAATAATTATGTGTGTGCTGTATGTGTTTGCACTTTTTGTGGGGGACTGTTTGTTTGTCCAGCCAGTGGAAAGTGAGGGGAGCCTTCGAGAAACCCATTAAAAATCATAAAGTCATTATTTGTGCCATTCTGTTTAGTGATGGGGCGGAAAATACACAGTGTACCTTTAAATCTTTACAAAAACATGTTTGTCCTCTTACTGTCCCACTTAAATGTGCCCTGTGTGTGTACTTGTACAAAATAATCCCTCTCTCACTACTTATGATTGACTGGAAGTGTGTATTATTTTTATTTATTTGGGGGTGGTGCCCTCAGGATGTTTCTGAAAGGCAACCTTTGGCCAATGGTCATGTAGACCCCAGCCAATATTGACTCTAGGTGAGGGGGGGGGCGTGGCTTCCAGCAGTGTTCCGCCCAAAAGGCGGGGATATGTTTGAATGTTGCATTTACAAACGATAACTACAAAAATCCTGCGCAGTGCACCTTTAAGAGATACAAACTAATTTTAACCTTACTAAAAATAAGCATGAATATGGTAGACGTGAGTTCTGTTGGTCTCATGAATACGTGTGTGTGTGTGTGTTTAGATGAAGTCTGCTGGGGCTGGTGATGAAGCACTCTTCACTGAGAGCTATTGTAACATCTGCAACGCTCAGCTGATCTCGGAGTCTCAGCGTGTGGCACACTATGAGGTGAGCAAGCGCACACACACACAAACACACACACTTGTTTCTATGCCTTATGGGGACTTTCCATAGACATAATGACTTATGAAACACTGGTATTTTTCATTATCAGTTTCCCTCTCGTGGACTGCTGGCTTGTCGCCACAATGTAGGTGTGTGTGACTTTTACTATCCCCGTGGGGACATGTGGACCCCACATTGGTACATTCTATTGTGTTTACACAGCTAGTTATAAACCACGTGACATAACTTTAACAGAATACTGTCTGCATTTTTACAGTAAAAAACTATTGCTTACCATATTTTATAGCATTTTTACAAATGATGACATCCCCAAAAGATCCGATTTTGCTGACTTTTGGAGACTAATTTGTTCCCAGTATATGGTTGTAAACCCACTTACTGGGCACACACACGTTGTGTTTTCATGTTTTATGATGACATACTGTTTTTTTATACTGTATAAATGGCATATTCCTACCTCACTAACCCTACCTCTAAACCTAACCCTCACAGAAACCTTCCTGCTATTTTACATTCTCAAAATAGATCATTCTGTGTGATTTATAAGCTTGTTTCCTCATGAGGACCTCAAAACTATCCCCACATGGTCAACACTTACTGGTGTTACTATACTTGAAGGGACATTTGGTCCCCATGAAGTGAATACCAGAACACACACACACACACACACACACAGCAGTGACATGCATTACGTTAAAAGCAGAAGTCATCAATTGCTCATCAGGGATGTAATAATCATTTGTAACCTAAATGCCTCTCTCATGTATTTTTCACCTGCAGCTTTTAAAGTTGTAAATGCGGCACACCTTCCCCCGACCCACAACCCTTTAAGTAACTTAATGATGGATCATTAAAGAGTCATCCCCCTGCATTATTTACATCTCTCACAGACCGTTCCCCTGACCGCAGAGTAGGCAATCACTAAATTAAGCAGCTCACTAATGAGGACAAACTCCTCCCGCACAGAATCAGTGCAGCCGAGGGAGCGTGTCTGTTTAACAGGATACTTCAGCCGGATCGGTTTACGAAGTTTCACAAGGAGCCAATAAACTCTTCTGTGTTACAGTAACACACCAGGTCTCCTGCAATCGATCCCTGCAGAGTCTCGTCTTGAGCAAACGCTCTCTGATATCAGAGCGATCAAGCGGTCGTGAACAGAGCCTTCATTATGGTGTACAAGTGTATCGCTATATTTTTCAACCCTAATTTATAGCTACTTCAATATTTATGCATTTGCTGTGAAAATCAGCTAAATATCTTTTCCAGCATTGTGGAAAAGATACAAAAGGAATTTGTTTTTACCATTAGCATCGTTTTCTTAGCTTTTAAAAAACAAGGTTTTATTGAAACATTTTTAGTCTTTTTGTAGAATGTCGTATAACATTTTGCTAAATATTGTACTGGAAGCTAGAGTAAAAATACTAAGCTTGGAAGTGACTTTCTGTATTGTATTTTCTCAGTAAACAGAAAGATTTGTGTGTCCTCAAAGAAACTGCAGGTCAGATGAACTTTTCACTGTGACACTGGGTTGGTGGCCAGTTCATTCCAGGCACTGAATCAACCATCCGTTTCCCTGGAGAGCCGGAGAGAGGGAACGAGAGAGAAAGAGACAGAGAGATGTTGTGTGTGATAACACCAGTCGGCTGCGCTCTGAGCCCCACCATGCATTTAGATCTCTTCCTCTGGGATTCAGATGCACCAAACTCTCTCCACCTGTCAGAGCAACTTTAATGGACTTTTGGATATCTTGGGGCCTTTTCCTCTTTCTGTTTCTCCTGCTGTGTGTGTGTTTGTGCATGGCTGATTATCTGAAGGATAGCTAACGGACATAGACTAAAAGCTTGGCTTCAATGTCTCTCGCTTTAAAGACAGTTTTTTTTATCTGTCAGCTGCCCATCACCTCTGGGTCCGACATTTCTGTTTCCCCCTCACATTGTGTGCATTTCATTTCTCAACCTGCTTTTTTTCTTGAATTTCTCCCTGTTTCTGTTTTTATTTGTTTACCTCGTCTGGCTGAAAACAATGTGAAATCAAAACTAGTAATTATCATTAGGTTTATTTATTTAGGGCCAATGTTTGCCCCTGCCTGTTATGTTTCTTTTGCCAACCATTATCCAGTTATACAATTACGTCTGTTATATATCTGTATCTGTATCTGGAATCAGATATGTGGCGTAAGTGCAGAAATATCTGCTACACATGCATTAGAACTGTGATTGGATGAGGTTCAGAGGAATTCCAAAATAGCTGTTATAGGAAAACGTGTGACCACACGTAATTTGAATTCTATATTAATGTGTCAAGTCTTGACGTCGCTTAGCAACCGTTAACAACCCACCGTTACACCATGTCTACTCTAAATGCGAGCGACACGTCACGTCAAAACTAAATCACTCCCATTATAATCAGCAAAGCTGTCTACACAGAGACAAAGTTAGCTGACTAAGCTGCAGTTTTCTGCTTGGAGTCAGTTTTTTCAATTGTAGATGCATATATATATATATATATAGAGAGAGAGAGAGAGAGTTTGCCAGTTTACACATTTCTATATCTATATTTCTTCACTGACAATGGCCCCAATAAAAAACACTTATAAACACTTAAAAAAACTTAAAAAATGTGTCTTAAAGTGATTCTTTTTGTGCATGTGTGAAAGTTCCTCTGAGGTTCACAGGTGCCTTCATCACATTAATTGTATCAAACAATCTTCTTTTATTGAATTGCTTTTATTGCATTGACTTATAAGTTTGCTGTTGTTATCATTGTAAAACAACATGCCTCTTGGTTTTGATGCTCGGTTACAAAGACATCCGACACTTTTTGAAGTGTGATGAAAGTGGCAAAACAGGTTTGGTTGCCTGTGTACACTGTCATACCAGCCAGCTGTTCTGACACTGCAAATTTTCACATCATTTGCATCATCCAAATAGCCTAAAACCATTTTCTTTTTATAGCTCTATGGAGTATCATTTGTTCTCTCTCTCCTCTTGAACCATCTAATGAAATCTCTCCCCGGCTAAATCTTCTCTCTGTCTGGTCTTTAGCTCATTCTCTGTGTTTCAATGGTTTCTTTCATCGTGTCTCAGTTCTAAGCTCTTCGCTGGACTGGTGTGATCCAGTCTGAGTGCTTCAGAGACGATGTAGCGCTCTCTCTCTCTCTCTCTCACTCTCTGACTTTGAGCCCAGCTGTGCCTTCACTACTAAGTCTATCAGACACACAGTTCACTCTCTGACACTCCATACAGACTTCTGAAAACCCCTTTGTTTTCACCTTTAAAACTCACAGCAGGAAATAGCAACCATTATATGTGGGGTCATATACCCTTCTCACCTTTAGAATTTGCTAAAATTAACGGCACGGTAGGCGATTTGCTCCAGAAACATGTTTTGTGATGCTGGTTAAAAGTCTCTTCACATCCTGATAACAATCACTATGTGCTCCAAATATATTTATATATCTTCTGTGGAAGGCACATGACCATAAAATGCTCGTCCAATCATTGCATTCGATCCGCGCACTCTGCTCGCACAGACAGTCTTGAACACGCATGTGTTTTGGAGGAGGCGTGGCTTTGGAGATCGCTCTGATGGGGGGGCTAGATCTTATTCTTTCAAAGCTAGCTTGCTGTTTCTTGCCACCGACATTGCCTACCCTACCTTTAAAAGACCAAACTTTAGGAACATGAATTTCAAGGGTTTGCTTTGCATGGCCACAGAATAAAAGAAAATATGTGATCTTAGTTTGAATGTTGTTTAAAATAAAACCCCAAAAATGCTTGTAACCCAGTTTTGGAATCACTATTGGTCCAATCCTTCAGGCAACCCACTGCCCCCTAGTCCCTAAATGATATAGACTGGTATATGTCTACCTCTACATGCACAATGTGCATCATATGTGGTTCTGTGGACCTGTGGCCCTCCATGCAGTCACAGCTCTGTCTGTGTTTTTAATCGGAGACGTTTCCTGACCCAGCACAACTCACCTGCAGTCTGTTGTGAGCCTAAACTTGTATTAATCACCTGCTTAATACCCACAGATTCCTGCATTCCCACTTTTAATATCAAACTTTATTGCATATTTCATTACAAATTCAGGCAATTCATCTTAAACCCACGGGAATATCAGAGCATTAAAAATCTGCTCAGGTTTGAGTCCCGGCTTATGCTGCTCTGCTGTCTGCTGCTGCTCCTCCTAAGACAGCTTCCTTTTCAAAATCTAATTTTAAGGTCACTCCTTTGGAATGTCCTACATAGGCAGCAACTCTGCATGCCACACAGATAGTTAGCGAGAAGCGAATGAGACATTTGGCCAACAGTATATTATTATTATATTATTAGCATGTTAAGCTGAATGCGCAATACTTTTAAGCATAAAAATGTATAATACATCGTTTTTTTAATTGGTTTACAGTATTTTTTTTACAGTAATAGATATCAAGGTATTTATATATTTAGATTCATCCTTGATACATTTGCTTTACTGAATTCACCGCATTGCATTGTGGGATTGTCATACCCACAAAGGAGTCCAGCAGTGCTGCTTTGAAAATTAGGCCAAAGTGGGTTATCTTAAAAGGCAGCATAATGTTGTTGCTTACTGTATAAAACACACTGTGCAGCGTGAATGCACCTTTGGTGTCTTAAAATGCTATCTAGTTAGGCAGCTCCCTAGTAGGTTGATGTAAGACCAGGACTGTGCATCTGTCAAAACCTGCTTAAAGCCTTCCCCCTGCTGAAACATGTTTTAAATTCACTCTACAGTATGTGTATTAACTGAAATGCGATACTGCAATTTGTCATAATGCCATTTTGTGTTACATTTTTAAAGCAGTATTTTGAAATGCATCGTCCTGCGGTGAATTCAAGAAATGAGCTCATCTCTCTGCTGTAAAGAGCGTGTGAAGTGGACCGATTCGACTCGGTCCAGCTCGAAAATGAAGATTCTATATTACAGAAAATACGGAATAAAGTGAGTCTGTCAGCATGCGGCACAGATCTTTTACAGACTTAAAATACGGTCCGTTTAAAAACTAAGAGTCAGTCACACACAGAGAAGTTTACAAGCTGGACCTCACAGAACGTTAAAGCAGACGTTTTGCGTCAGGTTTTTTTTATAAGGTCACTGGGGCTTTGCTTTCCTGGCCCACCTTGACTGTTTGAAACCGGAGCAGCCGTAAATGTTTCGAAAGCTAAACCGTCGCATGCATTTTTCAAAGTTCAAGTCCTCAGCTTCCTATGAAATAATCAAAGTGTTTGGGCAGAGCAACAGAAGCCAGGAGTTGATATTCGATTCCCAGACAAACACAAAAATACTTTTGCATTTCCACAAATGCTTGCAACTGGAAAAGCTGCTGGAAATGATTAAAGCTGCAATCTGTAACTTTTGCCTCTCTATCGCCATCTCTGTTTGGAACATAACATTGCAGGTTACTTTACATATATTTCTTAATGTATGTTGAAGTCAAATGAAGTGCAAACTGACAGCTATATAAATCATTATTATAAACGTATTGTAGCAAATGTGAGTGAGGTTAGAGACTGTTGTGAATGTTTATGTACTTGCTTAATAAATTATTTTTGCTTATTTTTAACCAAGAAAAGTTACAGTTTGCAGCGAGGAATTTTGTAAAGAAGAACCTTAGAATGCTGAACATTCTGTCAAATCATTTCACCCCAAAACAATTTCATGTTCAAATTTTATTTATTCATTTTATTCAAGTATATGATATACAGTCCATATATGATATACAGTCCATATATGATATACAGTCCATATATGATATACAGTCCGTCTTTCATTCCTGCAAAACCCAACAGACTCCATCAGCACACTGCTTTGATGCAGTTTATCTCTTATATGTATGAGTCAGTAGGATACGTATAAAAAAATTACAAACCCACAAATCAGATATCTTACCTAATGCCAAAGAAGGTTTGAATGGAGTTTGTGTTTGTGAAATATCAGAAGTGCGGCCTTGCAAGAGAATAAAATGAAAAAGAAAGAAATACTTGCAATTCACTTCTGACTGTCAGAGCTGAACAGCCAGTGGAAATGTTCAGTATGAGCAGAGACATGCATCAACATTAATGAAGAAATCGATGATTGTTTTATTAATATTGCAGCACTGGATATTTACTGGCTGTCATTTGGCACCTGTCTTGCATTCATGCCTAATTCAGTGAAAACGCTTTTATCTTCATTATGGGTTTCTCTTACTTTCTCTCTTTCTTTTGCACAACAGAGCAAGAAACATGCCAATAAAGTGCGTCTGTTCTACATGCTCCACCCAGAAGATGGAGGTCCACCATCCAAAAGATTAAGACCAGACAATCCGGTA
>JAZGTJ010006822.1:1829-24094 GCA_036877575.1 Botia almorhae
ACACACACACACACACACGTAAGTCACTGGTGGGCCCCTCTGTGCCAGTTAAGCCAATGTATCTACGCTCAGGAGTAATTTGGAGTTGGTTTCCCAAAGCAGCACAGCTCAGTGTAAAGACGACCAATGAAGAACAACTGCAAATTTAATTACACATATAGAAACACACGATAATTCAGTCTGACTGATATATATATATATATATATATATATATTACACTGCAGGACCACTGAGCAAGAACCAGTGAAAGCATATATTATATTTTTTGTGCAATAACTATTTTAAAGAAAACTGGTCAGTATATGCCATTTTGCATGTGAATATCTTGTTTGCAAGCAACAAATAAACTTGGGACAAAAACTGAAACAAAACGCTGGCGACAAATCCGAGGATTAGCCCTCAAAATACCAACCTGTTCACTTTTAAACATGATTTTGTTTTTCCTGCTGGACTGTTAATCTGATTCCTAGAATATGAAGTATATCATTTTACAAAGAAGAGAACGAAGACGCACAGAAATAAGAGAACTGGAATAACTGTAATAATACAGTACATTTCATGATACATTAATACAAACACAACATCAATATGTGGTATCAGCTGATGTATGTAGTTTGCCGTCTGATAGTCGGCGCAAAGATCTCATTATACACAGATTCTGGGATTAAAGAAGACTCCTCTTCTTGTACAAGTCACACAGACACACACACACCTGCGCCAAAGCAAAAGTTCTACTGTGTATGTCAGTAACAAGCTGCTCTGTGCTGCACAGGTGAACTAATGATTTAGACTGTGTTAGGAGACAAAGCGAAACAAAGGCCGCTAACAGCCAATGAATGACCCCAATGCTCCTGAGCAAAAATAGCTGATGTCAAACTGTGTTTGGGGGCAAACGATGTCTTTTGATACTGATCGATCTGCAGAGGCTCCTGCTCTGGGGAAAATACTGCTGAAATATTTAGGAGACTTGTCCAAATAGAGCGAGACATAAATAATGTACTTTGCCCTCTGAAAGTCATGTTCTTACTAAGAGACCTTGATGTAGATATATTAGCTTAATAACGCTGAAAACTGCAGTGCGCTGTCGTCCGTATAAAGTACGTATAGTGTCGTGTGACATTATGGCAGAGGTTAAACAAAGTGAGTCATATATACAATACAAACTATCAATATTTATAAGCTTATGAATAATAATGTTCAGCAAATACAGATGAAATTAAAGCAAACACTGTGTTAATATGAACTGAAGGCCTCTGTTGTTAAACTGAGTTCTATTTAGTGCTATAGATCCATCCATCACACTGTTGTGAAAAAACACCAGGATGCTGCCTAGCAACCCTTCATGTTTTGGGCCGGTACAATAGTGTGGTGACCATAGTGAGCGATGAGTCAGACATGTTCCTAAAGTCACCATGAAATCAAAGTAATATTGCAGTGTTTATTATACATGATTTATTCGTGCATGTCATTATTGTTTTAATGAATGTATACTTGTAATCTTTAATAAAAATCTGAGAAATGTACTTTCCCTCTGGAACGGCAGACCTTCTCTGATGATGGCAGTCTGACAGCTGGGGCGGAGCTAGCGCCATTAACCACTCCCCTCCAGCTTTGCAATGCCTGAAGTTCCTAGAGCCAATCAATTCCCAATAAAAACAAACAAGCCACGCCCTCCATTTTTCCACTTCAAATTATGTCACAACACTGAAGTCGATTGCAACTTTCAGTTCCATGGACTTACAACATTACAACATACAGTATATAAAGAATTTCTCTAAGACCAACCGTCATGACTCAATTAAATTACTGGTTTATCTTTAGGAGGACAATCTGAGCTTTTTAAAGAATTCAAATAATTGCAGGTTTGGCGACGACAGTGGATTAAAAAAAACAGATGACACAGCCATTAAAGCAATTTCATGCAAAGAAGAACAGCAAGTGTATCATTTTGTATTATTACCAATCGTATTTGGTGGATGTTCAAATCGCTTATTTATTACAACAAAATTAGCCGTGTCCCTGCAGGTTAAAAAGTAGAATGAAAACTCTGTCATCATGTACTTTCTCTAACAGCTGTACCATATGTCTCATAAGAAAACATCAGCAGCCAATCACAATAAACCCTCAAATTAAAACCCCTTATGCAATTACAATGTGATTTTTCTTAACTCTGGGGTCTTGCTGTAACAATGTCAGAGTGTGTACAGTACCTTTCCCGAAATGTCATGAAAATGAACCGTCCAAATCTGATCTCAAGTCAGTGACAAATCTTGAGAAAGAGGAGAGAGGACAAACCTGACACGCTGACAGCCGGCGAGCTGCGGGTACATCCAGCGACAATTTAATGCCACTTTTTAATTTCCTTCTTTAAAAAGGAATGTATTCAAACCCTGTGATATCAGATAACAGAAAACTGCGGCGGGCATTTCTCAAGCAGCAGGCATGTAGACCTTTTGTTTGGTCGGTGCATTCAGACCCTTTTGTATGGTATTATTTAATTCCGCTGGAAACGAGGAAGTGCGTGGCTTTGGGTGTATTCACTGAAAAGGCAATTGCAATCTACCTTTCCATTGTGTGGCGGCAACACGTGGTTCTAACATGTTTAATTAGGTCTCTCCATCGCCTTTGACTGACGGTCCGGCAAAACACAGCAGACACAATGCAAAAGGTCACAGTCACTCACACAATGGTGCTCGGGAGAGGTTTAAAAGCATTCCATTAACTGACTGACGGTTACGTGCGCAGCCACGAGGGAAAGACCTGTGTATACATGTTTGTAAGCCGACGCTGGTAGCTTGTATGTGCATGTCACCGTGATTTCCATGCAAAAAATTAATGTTTTACATCAACATTTCCTGTGATAAACAGAGATGAAATCTGAATGCATTTTAAAAGGAATTTAATGAACCTGTTAGAGGCGTGGCTACAGGTGAGCAGAGTGGGCGTGGTCAAAGTGTACACAGTATAGCTTGGTTTATATCGGTTTGTATCTTGAAATAGCCTCACTTTTACAGTCTATAACATGCCAGACGGCAGATCTGCTCTTATATTATTAAAATAAACTTGAATTAACTAGTTTTAGCTAATGAACCTAAATGAGCCAACTGTTCCCCAGCTAAGAAGCCGAACTGAACACACATACTGCAGTGTCAGTTACATTATTGAAGTGTGACAACAGAAACACTTAACACAACATATGTTCCTGTAGCTAGAGCTGCTGGAGCATGTTGTTCAGCAATGCTAGGTCATGGGTTCGATTCCCAGGGAAAACACAGTGATGAAACTGTACAACACTTTGGATCAAAGTGCCTGACAAAAGCACTAAACATGTAAAACATAATCAGGTCATTTATTGTTATTAGTTGTTTAATCTTTGTCAGTTACAATTATTTATCTTTCACACTTTTTATCAGCAAATCAATTTGCAGATCACTTGCAATTCTTTGCAGACTTGCACGATTCCTTCCATCTCCAAGAGATTTAGTCATACTGTACACACACACACACACACACACACACACAGATACACTTAAAAACACATAAACACACACAAACACGAAGACCTGGATACACAGACACAAGCAGACACACTCAAACACACACACACACACACACACACACACACACACACTGACACATTAGGCAGGGCACTCGGCCCCGCAGTGTAACCACATAACTAAATTGTAGAAGCACAACCTCTCGCTCAGGATCAAACAAATACATAAACAAAACTGAACATTGCTGCCATCTAAAACTCGTCCTGTATAAAATGACTTTCTGTTTCTCTCTCTCTCTCTCTCGTCTCTTGTTCGCTCCGGGTCTTTCGTCAAGTAAGTGGCGACAGAGAGGTGAAATTGTCAAAAGTGATGGATGACTATCAACCTTTTGCTCTCCTGTGAGATTTACAGAGCTGCTGACTACCAGCCATGAAAACCAATCTCTTTCTCCATTTCTATCCTTCCCTATATCTCTCCAGCACTCTCTCCATCTTCCTGCTTATTTCTATCTATTCATCTAACTCTATTATCTCAATCCATTTCATTCACTTCTGACAGAGTTTGGAGAACACCATCTATCTATTCAACCAATCAGCTCGCTCCGCCGCCGGGCAGCTCGGCGGACGCGTCCGTCTCGGACGGCGACGTAAATCGCCGCGGTCTATGACAGCCGTTCCGCCTCTTGTTCTCCCCTCCCAACAGGACGAGAAGCGTAACGCCTGCGCGTCTAAATGTCGCAATTATAACATCACAAAGTGTGGCACTGTAGGCTAATTGTGCTCTCAAAATAGTAATAGCTTTATTATCGCAACTATTTCGGTGAGTGTAATGATCGTTAGGAGGCATTATGTTAATGCAATTAAGTGCTAGCGTTATTGTTTCAGACCTTTTAATTGGGGGGATCTCACAGGGCACGCTGTTTAAATCTACTCAATGATACATTCAAACGGCCCTTCGGTGAGAAAGCAAAGGACGCGAAGAGAGCAAAGATTAATGAGGGTTAAATCAAAACAAACAAACAAAAAACAAACAACAACAAGCACTGGGCCCAAGAAAGAACATACTAAACAAAACAATACTACTGTTGTCACAATTTAATGTTTTATTTTACATTGTTTAAAAAACATGAACTAATAAAACACATTGGTAATGTAAGCACCAATCAGAAAGCGAGTCAAATGTTACCTTGGTGACTGCTCTGATGAATTCAGTGTGTAAACGCTCGTTCACACAAAAACAACACATTTCAACATGTTTGTTTTCTTTTTTTAAACAACAACACAGCAACACAAGAATGGTGTTCTAGAAATCTGTCTCTGTCTGTTTTTCCTTTTATAAATACTGATTTTGTCTAACCTTCTGTCTCTTTAATCGCATCACATGCCATTCAAGAATGTAAACTGGAGTCAAATCACTTCATTTTTGCCACGATTCTGTACTGCAGAATCAGCAGCCAATCAGAGTTAAGAGTTCCAGCAGTTCTAAATTCCTGTGCCACATGCTTTAATGATATGTAAATGTTATTCAAATTGACATCCAATCGACTGTAGTGAGCCTGTGGGAGTGACCTTAGACTTTGAGTAGCGGGCTGAGAGGAATGGTTGTTGGCAAGAGTTGCCCTTTGCCGCACATCTGAGACCATTTTTTCTGGTTTGTCTTATCATGGTTAATATTAAAAACTGGGCTAAAGCTTGAGTATTTACTCAAGACTAGCATTAAAATCGTTTAAATGGTACAGAAACACGGAATGGTGACCTTTTCCTGTGGTCATCACACAGGAATGTGGTCTTTCCCGCCTATAATCAGATCTGTTCATGTTTTCCATTCATATTTCATGGCTCATCAAATTCTAATGGATTTCTCGGAAAAAATGCTACTTTCCAGGAAGGTGTAATGTTTCTGTGTTGGCGCCTTGTTACTTTATTAATTTATTTATATTGTGTTGGTTTGTTTTCTATTTTTACGAGACGGGGCGTGATCACCCAACACGCCAGCAGCACGTTGGGCAAATTTAGACCAGAGTGAGAACTGAAGTACACAAAGGCAAACAAACACACACACACACACACACACACACACCTTTTATAGAACAGACACACTTGGGCTGTGATGCAGAAGCTAACTGCTTTTAGAAGTTATTTTTAACTTCCCTCTCACTGCGTCCATTCTCTGTCAGCAGAGAGATCCACTGGGGCAGCGCTGGACAGACAGAATGAACTACAGAAGGAGAGAAGAGGAAAAAAGGGAGCGAGAGACAGAGAGAGAAAGAAAAACTGACAAGAGCTGATGTCTGATATTCCAGCAAACAGGAATCCTCAGCTGACCCGAGGTTAAAGCGCTGAGGCCGTTCTGCACACTGACCCACAGGCTGCTCTCAACTGCTCTTTAAACATTCAACTTTTAAGTTCCCGCCTCCACTGGGCCAGCAGCCAATCACACAGCGGGGGTGGCAGATGGGCAGCTTGGAGAGCAAATGTGGCGCTGGCTTCAATGCGTGTTGTTCTTTTACAGGATGATAAGGTCAAGTGCTTTTTTGTGTGTTTTTTAATCTCTTTAACCAAAGTCTGCCACCGCGGAGGTTTTCGGCAAACGCACAAAAAATGACCACGGGCATGCGAGAGTCAATATGTTATTCAGCTTTTTTCCCTCGATCTTCTATAATTACAATACAGCCCCCCTGGTCAGAGTTGACATGGTGCCAAAATCTCCCACAGGCTGGAGAATGAGTCACAGAGAGATAAATATTGCAACAGAACCTGTGTGTGTGTGTGTGTGTGTGTGTGTGTGTGTGTGTGTGTGTGTGTGAAAGAAAGAGAGAGAGAGAGAGATTGTTTATGTGTGGAGGTGAGAGAGGCGATGGACACAGCTCCTTTGGACTATTCATGTTGGTACTATCAGCAGGTATTCTCCAATTTAAATGTTTAAATGAATAAACAGATTTAAAGAAGAAAAAAAGAAGGTACACATCCAGGAGACGCGTGTGGGTTTGTTTGGGTGTATTGTGTGTGTGTGCGTGTGGGGCTTTCCTGGTTTTTGACCCTGACCATTCTGTAGTGGAAGATGATAGATTTAGCCCTCTGTCCTGCTGCTGTTGGCCCATCAACACTAGCTGAAATGAGAAAATTGAAGTGGGCCCGTGATATTGCCTTTGAGCCTCTAGAGGCTGATGCATCGCGGGGTGGATAGACTGATGGAGAGAGAGTAAGAGAGGTAAATAACACCACAACATTGTTACTGAAACCCATTTTCGCTCTGTACCGCCACCCATTCACCTTGGAAATGCCACAACCGGCACAACCCTAAATAACACACGGACGAATGGAAGGGGAAAGGAGTTTTAAACGAACGAGTGAAAAGGACGGGGTCAGGAGCCGACACCGCACGGGTGCTCAGAGCTTCCAAAGGCCCCCGACAGCAGTGCTGCGTCGGCAGGAAGTGATGTCACAGGTCAGTGTTTTTAATTCTAAGCGCTCCCACGGGTAGGGCGACCGCTCAGCCCTGCCAGATCAGCAGCAGTGATGGAGGAAGTCTGGGCGCAAGTGGCACGCCGTCTCTGTAGAATATCAATCTACTGCGCCAAACCGTCTCACCCCTCAGCTAACGACCTTATTAATTAATCAGCGCTGAAACGACTCTCCTATCCCCCCCTCCCCGGCTGCTTGTCTTTAACCTCTCCCGCCTTCTCGCATCTCCAGTGGGGAAAGCATTTTGTACGTGTGAGGTGAGCTCTGCCCCCATCTGTGGCTGCGGTACAGTTTGGCATTGTGGAGTTTTGATTGAGGGGCGGTATAAAGGCAATCTTACAGACCTGGGGAGGGAGAGAAGGTTGCTGAGGTGTGGGGGGTGGCTAGGAAAGAGAGAAAGAGAGCGGGCGAGCGACACTCATCTTCCTGCACATTGCACATCTGACTGCTTGCCTGCTGGGGCCTGCGTTTCACATAGCACATGTGTATTACGGAGGCTCCTTTCGGTTCGCAGGCGAGTCTCTTCTTGGAATGAAAACAGCAAAGTAAAAGCCCATTCGAGGCATCTGGTGTCTCTGACAACCATACAAACCAAGACAAAGGAGAGCGAGGGAGAGACACAGAGAAACGGACGAGAGGACAGATAATAAGCTCGGCTGAACCACCTCGGCAACACGGCGGAGAATTCACGAGCTTTTACACGCGTGGCGATGCATCACACCGAATGCACCGCGAACAGTTGCTCTGTTTACTAAACGCATAAAGGTGTTAATGTGCGAAGTAACCTTTGGGAAGTCACGCAGGAATGAAGGCGATGGCGTTCCCCGCGCTTGAGTGATTAAACTCTGATAACCGCGGAAAACAGCACGCCCACCATCGACCCATGCAAAACAAATCAATATACACAAAACATGCAAAGCAATATCCAGGAACCAGCCTTTCACAGGCAGCCGAAATATGCTTAGAACACACGTTAGCTGTCAAAGACAGTAGAGTGTTAATATTTATACAGGAGTATACACAGTAAAGTTTTACAGTTATGCAGACAGGCTCGGCTCTGCATGGACGGCTTGTTCTGAGGGAAACAGCAGGAGACTTGAGGGACTGCAGGGCTGCATACAGTTGTGTTGGGGGCTTTATTTAAATGAGACATTTCAGAATGTCTGAAAACTATTCTTGAATGGAAAATATAAAGTCTACAAAGCCATGCAGTGTGCAGCGCTGATTTTCAACACACCCCAAATGGTCAAGTACAATAAAACTGTTTCATGACCTTTATAACAGGGTGGAAGGAAATACCTGCGACCACATCAAAAAAAATATTATTCACAAAAAATACTTAATTGAATACATTAAATTATAACACATTTACTCAAATGTAAATTCTGTAATGCGGCACACTACAAAGAAAGACCAGTTCGAAAGTTAGGATTATAAAACAAACTAGCATGCTAAATCGTGCACAATAAAAAATATATATTTATTAAAAAAGATAAACAGAGTCTATTCTGATAGGTTTCCTGTAAATATAGTTACAATTCTCAAAGTGGTTATTTTCACTGTCCAGCCAAAAGTTATTTTTGTCAGTTTATTGTGATTGAAAATGAACGAATTCATTCACACCGAGATGTTACTGTCAGATCACCTCTCAACCATTTATTTATTATAATAAATATAATAAATATACAAATTATGCCGCAGCCACCTTAAGCTGTTAAAAACACTCCAGTGCGCACCGAGTGTCATATCACGTCCAAGTGGCCGATCCTTGCGCTCACATTCAACATTATTCTGTCCATTAGTTAATTAAACAGGAACGTTTTCAAGAACAATCTTACTGTTACTGTCTAATATTGATTTATCTATTCAAAGAAAAGCTGGGCCGGGGTTGAGTTTCCTTCATCATATTACTACAGTAAGAGTTGCACATGGGATGGCTAATGGTGTCTGTCTAACACACGCTGCAGGGAAGGTCAGAGATGAGATGTGGGATAAGCAGGAGAAACACACGCTAATGTCTTTAGCTAGCAGGCTAGTGTTTCATCCCGCCAGCCGTAAGCACACAGATAGCCGCGGTCAATTCAATCAAGGGGCTGATAATTACAGTATCAGGAATTTCTGTATTCAAGACAGCTCACATAGAATGATGTCATAGCTGATACAATCGGTTATCCCAAAGAGTCAAACACAAGCTTTTACCGGGATTAGCAATGAGCACAGGCCAATGGCCCGGGCTAGTGGCCGGAGCTATAGAATCATGTGACCTGTGGGCTACAGGGCGAACAAAAGTGAGTGATTTGTGACTTAAAAGTTTAGACTTTATACAAAACACATTCTGACGATACACTATATGACTGAGAAATGACAAAACACACTCCTCTTGTTATGCTGACGTTATAGATAGTCACACGCCCTTCCAAGCATCAGCTACTAAAGTGTGTGTGTGTTAGACAGAGAGAGAGAGAGAGAGAGAGAGAGAGAGAAATTAAAGGTAATTCAAATGCAGAGGAAAACCAATAAAGATTCTAGACTAAATATCATTTCATGAGATCAGATTAATTGAGTAACTGGCACAGTGCTGATAAAATGAGAAGAACATCAGTATATACCTGTCATGATGGATGGAATGAGTGAGAAAGAAAGAACAAATAAAAAAGAAAAAGAAAGAATGGATGAAAAGAAAAAGAAAGAAAGAAAGAAAGATGAAAATGAATTTTGAAAAGCAATGGACATGATCTAAAGGAATGCTGATTTGTGGGTTGCCATAGTGACTGTAGAAGGTGTGCCGGTTATGGCCATAATCAGAGACACGGGTAAGTGTAGCTGTCATCAGAACAGAGCAGGAGAAGAAGCAGCACCAGCACAAGCGTCTCATGAACTACTAAACAGAACGGAGGAAATGAACTGCCTCTGAATAAAAGTGCAACATTCGGTCACCTGCGATGATAAAAAACCCTTTTTGGTGCCAAGAACGATCACCTGTGCCACAAAAAGTTGATTTATTTATTGACAGATTTACACTGATAAAGTACATCTGACCCTGAAGTGTAAAATACTGAAGATGTTGCTCTGCGCTGCCTCAGTAAGGTGGAATGTCAGTAACAGATATCAAAATGAACTGGAGGGTCTTGTGGAGAGCGCTGGATCCAATTTATTTAATGGGAATCATTGAATACCAGCCTAAAAAGGGATTAAATCACAGCTGAGTGCTCATTTCCTTCACATAGCCTCTGTGAGTTCCTATAGCTCTGCATTATAACTGCTGATCCATATGTACACACACACACACACACACTCACACACACACACACTTTAAGCAGCAGATTTTAGTTGTTCCCAACAATGCATATATGCTGAGTGGATGCACGTGTACTATTTTGTGCTTAGTTTGGATAGAAACAGGACATTTTGGGGATGATCTTGGATTTGGCTTCATTGAGATCTGAATTCAAATCCAGTGTGTACAGGATTTGAGAACTCAGCACACGTTGCAGTTTTCGGCATCAATATGTATACGACGGGACACAGAATACCAGTTAAAATATGAAGTGAGAACACCTTTGAAACAGGTTTACTTTATAAAATATAAAGTTATATAAAGTAATCATATAGCACGTTTTCATCGCTTTAACTATAAATATAAATGACTGTGGATAACAAACTGTAATCAAGATATTGGATTTTTAATGCCAGTTTGATGACACGGTTTTATTGTTTATCTGAGTGAACGGCCATGCGCTTTTCTTTAGTAACACATTTCACGACTGTGGCGTCTTATTTAGACTTTGCATTTCATAGCCACCCAATTGTAGCATCCAAAATAGCCTCCAATTCCACACTTGATTCGTAAATTCAATACTTAATTAAATGAGCCAGATAAAATCATAAATACATTAGGAAAATAAATCACATCAATTTACTTTAGCATTTCAAGGTCTGCTGTTTTTTTTGCCCATTTTCTTTTCTCCAAAACCTATTTAATTGTAAATGTAGCTTTACTGTTTTCAAGGTTGCGGGGTAATATGTCTTGAAATTTCCCCTGCATACATTTTCCAGCAGCAAAGCATCTAGAGGTTGGCGCAACATTATCTCTCCGCTCTGTTAATGCGCTGATGGGGACCGGGGCCAATTTAAAGAAAGCCTGAAAGAAACTTTATTAACGCTAAGAAAGTTACGTGATAAAGGTACGCAATGCATAAAGGGTGTGAATGCTGCATGAAAATAACAGTTATTGATTATGTCAAAGCGCACTTCAAAAGCACTCCATCAATTCCTCAATCATAGTCATTCACATAATCTCTCTTGAATGCCAGTAGGAAAAATCCAGTGGCTAAAAAATAATAGCGTATCTGAATCGTACGCCAGCACTAAAATCACAATCACACTGGACACACATTGTACTGCATGAAGACGAAGTTATAAATCCAGCTATTAAACTAATTAAAACATTTAAAATGGGTAAATAAAAGTCTCTCTCTATACACACACACACACACACACATACAGTCATCAGGTTATGACATCAGCTTATGAAACTATTATAGGTTCTAAATAGAACCTTTATTTTTTTTAAGAGTCGACGTGCATCTCAAAAAACCGTATTCAAAGGAAAAAACAAATTCTACAAAACTGTTCTTTTGATAAACCCATCATACAGCTCACTGGTTCAAAAGGCCTCAGAGCTGAGAGGGTGCAGGAACTTGTCTTGTTCGGAGAGTTCTCCAGAGTTTGGGTCAAGGTGATCCATTGGTCAATGGAGCTGAAGAGAGCAGCGTGAAACGGGACAACGAGGTGCGTGTCGAGAGGAGCGACTTCACCTTTGAGAGGGGCGAACAAAAGAGGAGAGCGCGGGGTGTCGGCGGCGCGGACTTTAGCTTGATTAAATGGTCAGTGAGTTGGAAAACAACCTTGATGTGATCTGTGACCCCGGGCCAAAATCTTTTTACGGAAAAGATTAAATGAAAACACCTTCAAAAGGAGCCACGGGGACAAAGTCAAGCTAGTTCCTCTGAAGAGGAAAAACAGGAAAACAGACAGAAGCTGAGGACATACACTTGTGCACATACTGTTGTGCTGCAGACCGTCTCCAACTGTAACAACGTCTACCAGCGGCTACTGTACGGAAAATAATACGTATACTGTATAATAACGCAACTGTTATACTGTTATAAAGCCTTACAGTGCTATTCTGCCCATATATCAGCCCCTCATCCAATCAGATTTGAGGACCGGAACTAACTGTTGCTGAACAATTACAAATTGTTGCGCACTAAAAAAAAACTCTGACATATAACCTTGCTCTATTTTGGACCTTAGAATGCATCGTCATGCACAAGCGAAGGCAAAAAGCCAGAGATGTGTATAAAAGTAGATGATGATCTGCTCTTGGACTATCTCTGAGGACATCACAACAAGGATCAAAGATGTTGTCAGAAAATATAAGCAGTCACCTCTCCGAGTGTATTGGCCACAGAGAGAGAGAGAGAGAGAGAGAGAGAGAGAGAGAGAATTTATCACTGCAGGAATTTCGGCAGCTGCGGCAGTTCATTTACTAATGTGAGCGCAGCAACAATCTCATTTAGTAAATCAGATTCATGAAGGCACACACACCGAACCTTCATTCACTTCTGCTCTCGTGTTCATGCTGCACAGAATCTCTCCAACAGAAACTGATATGACACACAGACGTCTGTTACATGGAAGCTGTTTAAATGACTCTCATAATGAAGCATAACAGAACGAAGCATTTTCCATAAATATAGTTCAATGTGTTGTTTCACCACTTGTTTAAAATTATTAGAGGCACCAAATCACGTTTATTGTAAGATAAATGTAAGAACAAGTATTTCAGAATAATTAATATTTAAAATAAAATAAACTCGGCGTAAATTGTAGCTAGTTTTATAAAACAGTACGACGGTCCACCTCACCGGATCTCAACTGTAGTCAAGATTTAAAACAAAGTCAAAAGTTCTGGTGCACTTTCTTTTCATTTATAGAAAAACGATTTTGTGTATTTAATTTATTTTAAATTTCCCTAACTGTAAAATAAAAAAAAAACAGCTCTTATATAAAATTTAGCTTTATCCTGTGGCTGACGATGAACACTGTCTGACGTTTTTACTATTTCAACCTGATCTCAAATGATTTTCAGCCTCAAGTTACTCATTGTCTGCTGTACACCGCCGAGAAACTCTGAGGTAAAAACAAGCCACTCGCTCACATTGGTTCTTGTGTGACTTCTGATGGAAGAAGATTCTTGATCTGTAAATAGCACATAACACCTATTTCAGACACATGTGGAACGGGCTTTTTCCTGTAGGACACTTTCTTTTGCAATTCAACACCATTTTAATCAGTGACAATCCAATCACAGTTATTCTTACGGCAATCAGAGAGAGAATGAGCAGAAGTGTGTGTGTGTGTGTGAGAGAGAGAGAGAGAAACAGAGTGAATGCATTCATATCTCACGAGCGGCAGGGACTCAAATCATGTCTCTATGAAGTTTTGATTAAAACGACTTTACAGAATCAACTGGCCGCACGCACAAAACACGTAATTTGGTGTTACAATTTAAAGTAAGAACATCTTGCGGAGATGTCAAAAGCTTTGTCGAGGGATCATGGCTGAAAGTGTTGACTCTCAGAATAATACGCTCTTATCAGCCCCATTCAAAGTAGAGCAAACTAAAGCCGGGTTCTGTACCTAAAGTTATGAGTGCTGAACAGAGCTGAAAAAAATCCTAAATAAATATACACATAATATACAGTACGGGTCAAACGTTTGGAAACATGCACTCATTATTTATTAACATTTTTTTCATGTTTCAGAATAATAGTACACGCACTCACAGCTGTGAAATACCACAAATGTAACTTTGGGAATTGTGCTGTGACTAAAGAAAATTGAAAATAAATTAAACTAGCTTAGATTTGCCTATATTTTGCCTTTTGTTTTCTTGACATTTTATCAGTTTCCTTGGTTTTTCTTTTGGAGTTCCCTCGTTCCTACGCTGCTTTTTCTTCATTATTTGGTCCAAATCATCCATTGTCAAAATCTTTTAAATAAAACTGCGATTTTCTAATAACAGAAATATGTTTGCACATGTTTAAGATGATAAAAGATGATAAAAACATTTGAGTCAAGTGTTTCCAAACCGTAGGTACTGTATATAGGCAGACAGAGTGTGTGTGTGTGTGTGTGTGTGTGTGTGTCTACTATCTGTCTGTCTCTCTTTATTCTCTGATCAGTTTTAAACTTGTGAATGTGAACCGGAATGTGTGTTAAGAAAGTAAATATGGTCAGTTTGCTTTCACGCTGATTTGAACATTATGCAACGAGACGCTCTTGTCACATTTCTCTGCCAAAAGGAAACACACGGCCCACACACGCTCTGGCCACCCTCACCTCCGCCTCAACGCTCACACCACATGGGAAACAGGCCTGCTGCACAGCATAACATATAAGTGCAATTCTTTCAATATTACACCAGCTCTCTCTCTGTCAAAGCCTCTCGCTCGCCCTCGCCCATCTCCTCTCTTCCCAGTGTGAGCAGGAGAAAGGTGACTTTCACAGAACAGCACTGAAGCTGACTCAGTCCTGAGCCCCAGCAGTCCACAGGGGTAGCGTTCTCTCACTCAGCCCAGTCCGAGCTCACCGTGTCTGGGTATTTTTATAAGCCGACTGCCCGCGGTCCACAACGAGCTGAAGCCAGATATCATTGGGTGTGTGAGTCAGGGCAGACTGATCTACTCCTGCAGCATTGAGCTGGATAAATATAATCCATCTCTTCCATCCATTAGTTATTTATACCCCTGGACCTTAATGCATTCTTTTTTTGGAGCCCATTTAGATGGCAGAACCAGATCTGAATCTGCTGCTGTGTCCGGCTGGGGTTCGAACACAACCCAGCCCCTCCAGGCTAGATGTACATCTCCTGGTTATCAGATACGACAGCTGGTTTATTGGCTGGGAAAGCTTTCACTGGCCAAATGAGGCGATCAGGAGCGTTAAGGAAATGAGACTGCGGCAGTTATGCACAGAGTCTGTATCTTTTGGGATAGAGAGAGTCTGATGGAACGTTCTGTGAAGGTGAAAGGTTCCACCTCAGAAGAAACACATGAGGGGATGAGGATGAGAGAGAGTCTCTCACTACAGTCCGGTGAAATAGGTTTGCATTTTGGGATGCTTTTAAGATTTTTAGATACTACACTATACTACACTACACTATACTATACCATTCCATATTTTATTAAACTTTACTATACAATACTATACAATACAGTACTATACTATATTACACTATGCTATGCTATACTTTGCAATAATATACCAAATAATACTGTGCTATACCTATACTATACAACATCATGCTATAATATACTGTACTATACTATACAATACTATGCTATACTATACTATACTATACAGTACTATGCTATGCTATGCTATACTATGCTATGCTTTGCTTTACTATACTATACAATACTATGCCATTCTATACAATACTATGCTAATCTATGCTATGCTATGCTGTGCTAATTCTATATCATGTAAAAACACACGATATTCATCAATAATAANATGCTTTGCTTTACTATACTATACAATACTATGCCATTCTATACAATACTATGCCAATCTATGCTATGCTATGCTGTGCTAATTCTATATCATGTAAAAACACACGATATTCATCAATAATAATTTATTTTGAGACAGGCAAGGAAAATAAAGGTTAAGCTGCTGCTGTTACAGTATCCCATCAGAAAGTGCTTTCCTCTGAAAACACACAGAACAATCCCACATCTGACACTGACTTTAAACCCTGTCACTGAATGAGGGCCACTGGAGTCACTATTCATCACTGCAGAGGGGTGTGTGTGGGGGGGTCACTCTCTTTCCTCTCTCCATCTCGCTCTCGTTCACCCTCTCACTGGATTTGACAGGTAAAGGAAACAGAGCATCAGAGCATGACAGCTAACAATGACCCTCTTCTTGCGTTACACACACACACACACACACACACACACTTCCTCAACCCTTTGGTGGTCAATCTCTTTTTCTTCATCTAGAGCAAACACTTAAGCCAGGTTTAATGGGTCTAAAGGCAGCCCTCCATCCAACCACAACTCACAGGCTCATAAGAATGTGTGCAGGGAGATGTGTGTGTGTGTGTGTGTGTGCGCGCTGCAGCACCTGCTGTCAGGAGTGGATGTGATGCTGACAGGTCAGTTATGTAGGATTAGGCTGGAGGGATTTCTGCTTGCTGCTGCTCTGTGGAAGTTGTCCTTGAAAAGGACGCGCGCCGCTCTGGAGTGACTTCACTACTTCCACTTCCTCGCTAACAATGCGTTTGATAGAGCGAACAGAAGCGAGGCAGAATGTTTGTATCACCTCTCGCTGTCTGTGTCTCTGAGCTGTTGGATTCTTCTCCCGCTCTACCTCGCCGCTCATGTGTCTGCTTTTATCCAAACGGCCTCCTTCAGCGGCAGTCACAGAAACACTTCCCCCTAACAAACGCATCGAACAATCGTACGTCCTTAAGTTGCAAATGAAAGAGAAGGAGAGCGTGGGCGATCGAGAGGAGGAACGTCTCGTCTTATTTTTTGTGTGCGTCTCCTTACCGGGACACAAAAGAAGCCATTACTGCTTTACCATTTGTTGAATTCTCTGGTGCCAGAAAACTGACAGGTCCATTTCTCTCGCTGTTCACAAAGAGAGAGAGAGAGAGAGAGACAGACGTCGTATAGGACACCTAATTACCTCACATTGTGAGGGACAATACAGTCGGCGATAAGACACCCTACTTAAGAGACGACTGTTGGGCTTGTGGCTAGGTGTGTGTGCGTGTGCGTGTGCACGCGCGTGTGCGAGGACGTGTGTGTTCTGCACAGACGTGAACTGCGTGATCAACGCATCCGTCTTGGTCCGAGCAGCAGACAGCGATGAGAGTCGCTCAAATGACTAATGCCTTCAGTGGTGAAAAATTAATGATTTTTCTAGCCAGGGTTAATGGACATGTCAAACACAGAAAATGAGTTGTTTGAAAGTAAATTACAGTAATCTATATTTAGGCAACTCGGTTAGCCTCATCAAGGGAGCTTCAACAACACCAGCGAGACCAACCCAACAACACCGTCTCTCTCTCTCACACACACACACACACACACACACGTACACACACGTTTGTGCAGTTATCTTTGTGAGGACATTCATTGACACTATACAATATCTAGCCGCTTATCCTAACCATCCACAGTTACAACGTAACCTACCCCTTATTCCGTAACCCTAAAACAAGTCTTTACCCTTTAGGGTTACATCCTCACCTTACGGCCTTTGTCCTCTCTCTTTGGTCTAACTGGTCACACTGGTCCTCAGATAGATGTGCAAGTGCACACACACACACACACTCCATCCTGACAGCTCCTGAGTTTCTTCCACCTTGGTTATTAATTTTATTTACTTGTGCAAGAGAAGCTCAAACTTCTCTTGTCTCCTCTGGCTGCTGCCCGTCATGGAGGAACGCTGAGGACAAGAGAGCAAACAGGCACTTTCATCAAGCGGTTTCAGAAGAAGACATCATCTGTGAATCAGGCGATCTTTCATAAGACAAAAACTGGACTTTCTTCAGAGGCAAACAGCATGGAGACGCGAAAGTCCACAAAGGGTCAGTTCCCACAAATATCTGCCTACCCGGAGGAATCCGATGCTTCCACAACAAATGCTTGAAACTGTGTCTTGCAGCTGCATTGTTTATGTCCTCAAATATGAGGTTACAGACGATATTCAGAAAGCAAAACACAGTTTGAACGAACAGGAAGGAGATGAAGACACAAAAGCAGCTATCAAAGATTCCATAGGGGGAGCTATTGATGTGCACAAACGACAATGCAGCACCAAAAGCCTGTTGTCTCGTGTGCGTGTGTGTGTGTGTGTGTGTGTGTGTGTGTGTGTGTGTGTGATGGACTTCTCTCAATTCAGACAAGGGCTAAGCTCAGTTTAAAAAGAAAATCGGACTGGAGAACAGAGCGAGGTAAGCTTCTGTGAACAGATCAGAGACCAGTGGAATTATTTAGACTATTTTAAGCGAACACAAAAAGCTACTGTGCTCTAACAAGATCCATTATCCCCAAATGGGCTCGCTGCATCCATTCAAAACTACAAAAGAAAAACAAAACATCTGCCATCTGTCTTATACATGTACACTCGAGGGCACAGACAGTGACGGATTGTCAATGTGATGTCACAATGTAAACACAAGAAAACTAGCTGTCGCTAGTTAACTCATAGTTTGTTTAAATGAAAGCTACAGTGCAGAGGTTAAAAGACATGAAATAACACCGACATAAACTATATTAAACGCTAAAATATTTTAGAACATATGAACATCTCTCATCTTCCATCCGGCTCAAATCCTCTTTGAACTGTGCTGTCTTCCTCTTTATATTTCCACAGAAATCATATTTCTCCTCTCTCTATCTCTATCTCTCTTTCTCCCTCTCTCTCTCTCCACACACCCTGTTCTTATCTCTTTATCCACACTGCACAAGGGCAAAACCCCCGAGCCTACCCACCACACACGACCAGCCACAGAGATAACAGGTGTGTGTGTGTTTGTGTGTGTGGAGCCTCCGTGACTGACAGACTGCAAACACAAAGATATGTACCTTGGGCAGGCGTTTGCTGCGGGCTCAGATTGTGTACTATTAGCTGCTGTGGTAAGTGAGTTTGACGGCAGTGAGATTGGAACAGGGAGGGCTGTGCCAGAGATTCAGAGGGCCAGCAGCAGCCAGCACAATACACTGCAGCACAGCAGTCTGGACGACCCCTGTACTGGGGCCAAGAGTAAAGCCATGTGCCAGTGACTGGACTGAGGGGAGAGGAGAGAGACGAGGAGAAGAGATAGGAGGGTAGGAGAGGAAAGAGCAGAGGAGAGAAAAGGAGAAGAGAGGAAAGAGGAGAAGAGTGGAGAGAAGAACGCAGAGAAGAAAAAGGAGAAATAGGACAGGAGAGAAAAGAAGAGAAAAAGAGAGGAGAGACAGAAGGGGAGGAGATAAGATGAGGAGAGAAAAAGACAGGAGGCTAGGAAAAGAAAAAGAGAAGAAAGTGTTAAAAGGGTAAAGGAGGAGACAGAATAAGAAGAGAAAGAAAAACAGAAGAGTAGGAGAGCAGAGCAGAGTGGAGAAGACGAGAAGAAGTAGCAGCAGCTCTGGACCCAGCAGGCTGGCTATGAGGCTGTGGGCATGTTATGGTTCTAAACCAGAAGCAGTTTCTCATCAGCAGAGCTGTGAGATGTTTTGAGAGCTAGTGTCAGCACTCAACAGCACCACCAGCTCAACTATCTATCAGCAGATTCTCTCTCTCCACTTGAAGTCTTTAAACACAGAGTAAGTTACAGTTGTGGCACAGAACAGCTTTAACAACACACTGTCATATCTAGCAGTAAATCTGTGGTAAGAAATGTGTTCGTTTTGTCCAGTTGGCTCCAGAGCAGGAGATGCTGTCAGAAAGACAAGCTCAGGGGACGAGGTCTGTGCCTGCCTGCCTGCCTGGCACTCAGAGCCTCAGCAGTGCCTGACCTCTCTGCCTTCAGTCCAGCTCTGGTCCCCAAGCTGCCACTAACCATCACACAGCCTATTCCAGCACGCCTAACATGCAGGCCATGCTAACACACTGCGCATGGACAGACACACACACTCCGGCTAACGCTCGCAAGCACGCATACACGCCCTGAATGTAAGACTACATGACAGAGAGGCTCTTACATAAGCAAAACAGTCAGCATTGCACTTTTTTGTTTTCTAGAACGCACAGTTTTGCACTCGCTGGTGTCGTACTCGTTTCACTCAAAGAGAGCTCTGATGACGCTTCTCATAGCATTCAGACATACCATAAATGCATCGCATACAAGCTAACAGGCTCTATAAAGACAAACTATGTGATAAAACTAAATTTTTACATTCTCTTTACAAAGGTAAACAATGCTTACCCATGCAAAAGAAGCTGCCACTGTGCTAAGGTGTTGCTGTGGGTTTAAGGCGGGTGGTTGCCAGGGTGTTGCTATGCATTTGTTAAGGTGTATTTTCTCCCCTTCAATATAACGTTTTTCATGTATGGGAATAGTACATTTACATTTATTCATTTAGCAGATTCTTTTATCCAAAGTGACTTACAAATGAGAGAGATCATTTAACATTTCGCCCTAAGAACAACTAAGGCAAGACTACAAAGCTAATAGTACCATGAGTGAGAGGGAATAGTCACCATGGTGAGGGGGTGGGGCTAAACACTGGGAGGAGCATGTCGAAGCATGCATGCTAACCCCTAGGCCACAACGCTCACATAAAGATTTGAGATCTACAAAGCTATGTAATGCACATCCACGGGTCCATAAAGACAAATGACGCATTTCTATGTCCTCAGCGAATAAGCTGATGGCTACATTACCACGTCCGTTTGTGTCTTCGTCTGCGCGCTTCGCTGTCAAAGCATGCGGGAGAGGTGACCGGCGTGCTAATGAGTCCTAAGTGGCGATGTTTGTGTTTACACCTGTTTATGTGCAGGCTGTTATCAAGCTTTACATGGAGTAAACACACACACACACACACACACACACAGCACTGCTCTTCCAAGATGCAGAATTGCTTCTGTTTGCCTCCTGCCTGCTGTTTCTGTGTATTTCTGCCCTGCATCTGTCTGCTAACAGCCATGCACATATAAAGAGAGACATTTCTCCACCCATCTGTCTATTTCTTTATTTCTCTCTCGTCTCATGCACTCTCTTGCTCTTTGTGCAGTTGGGTTGGGGCGCTATGACTCCATATAACATGCAACAGTAGACGTGTGTCAACCGTTTATATTTCGATATATCCATTTCGCAATTTAAAAAATTTGACACCAAGCAGAAATCTATAATGTGTTCTCTAAACCGCGTCACAGACAGGCGCGTGTAGCGTAGACAGCTTCATTGATTATAATGAGAGCTATTCGGTTTTGACGCGCCGGCGGCGGCGAAGATGCAGCGAAACTGAACGTTGTTTATAGTTGCCAAGCAACATCAGAAATTGACACATTAATATAAAATTCAGTACAACTTATGTACCATCATCTGTGCATATATTGCCTATTTTAAAATGGCTTTTAACGTGACTCAGACAATACGTATATATATATATATATATATATATATATGTGTGTGTGTGTGTGTGTGTGAATATATATGTATGTGTGTATATATATGTTTCAAAATGGCTTTCAATGTGACTCAGAAATTTTGTCACTTACACACACACACACACACACATATATATACACACACACGTGTGTGACTAAATTTTTAGAAACAACTACATTGTGACGTACACCATTACGTTATATAAATTTGTCAATGTTTGCACCACCCACCCCACTGTACAGCCTTACATTAAACAGCAAAGCAGGTGACCGGACTAACCCTCCATAAATAGCGTAAGAAAGAGAGAGAGATGGAGAGAGTGGGCTAGAAAACGAGAGCAATGCAGTGCTCGGGTGGAGATGGGTGGGGGCCGGCTGCTGGATCAGCAGAATGTGAGCAGCGCCCTTTTTTTCCTACATTCACCTCTCTCAACGATCCCTCCCACCCTCCACGCTGGTATCTGGGGAAGTCAAGGGCAAGCACTCAGCTGTCAAACCCCGCCCCCTCCTCTCTTCCTGTCCCAGCCCTGCTGCATACTTCCCTAACAGAGAGCACAGTCACCTTACTTCACCACACATGAGACACTCTCTCCCAGAGCTGGAACATATAATATCTAAACACTGATCAAACACACAGCAGATGAACACAGAACAGTATCAGCACGCAAGGGTAAAAACCATGTCACGTACAGAGCAGGAAACAAAGTCACCTATAGGACATATGGGACATGGTCACCTATGGCAGCCTAAATATGGAACACAGCAACCTTATGGGACACAGTTTTACCTGTTGAATAGATAAAAAGCAAAGAACGCAGTAACCTTAGAGCACAGCTGCAGTACCTTCCACAAGACAGTAAAACAGAAAAGTTACCTTCACACTACTAAACACAGATGGCTAGCTGAATTTCAGTGTCCTGCCGTGTGACACGATGTGCTTCATGTTAATCTATTACAAAACAGCACAGAGGGACGACTCGTGAGTGAACGACACCTAATTCAAGACCCTTGAATTTCACACTATTATACTGCGTCCTGTGTGAGTTTATTATATATATATATATAATATGGGGTCACACACACACACACACACACATGTATATATATATATATTAACCTTTAAAG
>JAZGTJ010006823.1:0-24088 GCA_036877575.1 Botia almorhae
GGAGATCAGATCAAACTCCTAACAGGAGGATATTTACTCATGGCCTATGGGACAGAGGATCATGAGATTCAGTACTGCTTTCCTGCTGTTAACTCATCGTGTACCAGGAGAGAACGCTCCACATACGAATATAATATCATGTACGTGTTTTTCTCATTGCTGGCAGTTTGGACTGTGTTTCTGAACCTGCTGGTGATCATCTCCATCTCTCACTTCAAGAAGCTCCACACCCCGACCAACATGCTCATTCTCTCTCTGGCTGTGGCCGACCTGCTCGTTGGACTTATTGTGATTCCTGTAGAGGCCATAAGGCTGATTGAGATGTGCTGGTATTTTGGAGACAACTTCTGTGTGCTGTTTTTAATTTTCCTTGGAATGTTTCTCTCTGCATCTTTTAATAATTTAATTTTTATTGCCCTTGATCGGTTCATGGCCGTAATTTACCCTTTAACGTACATGCAGAAAATAACCATGACTAAAACCATACTGGGCATTTTTCTCAACTGGTTTTGCTCATCAGCTTACATGACTCTCAGTTTACTTGTTAATAGACAATTTAACACTGACAATTCCCAAACATCAGGTTCGTGTTTTGGAGAATGTCATTTTGTGGCAGGTTTCGGCTGGAGAGTCACAGATCTCATTGTTACTAAAGTGATTCCTTGTGTCTTGATCATAACTTTTTATTTGAGAATTTTTTATGTTGCACGACAGCAAGTGAAAGTTATAAACTCTGTGATGAAGAGCGGAAAACACATAACAGACGGTTCAGTGAGAAGAAAATCGGAGCGCAAAGCTGCTCTGACTTTAGGAATCATTGTGGCCATTCATCTGCTGTGCTATTTACCAGTCTATGTTTTCGCCTTCAAAAGAAATATAAAAGTCTCTGCTGCCACGATCAATATTTTAACCTGGACTATATACGCTAACTCAGGCCTGAATCCTCTGGTCTATGCTTTTTTTTACCCCTGGTTCAGAAAGGCGCTTAAACACATTTTAACTCTTAAGATTTAGCACGGTATAACATTTATTTATATATATGGTTCATGAAGTGATTCGTGACAATGGTTTAAGCACTGTAATTTGTGATCAACTGAAATAGAAACGTTTCAACTCTTATTTCTATTTTTTCGAGGTTTCAATTTTGTTACATCACCAAAAAGATATACATGAATATTTTCGAATTCTCTCATAGGGCCAGCAATACAAAAAATGGTGATAGTACAGAGGGTACAAAGAGAGCTGTCAGGGCAGTGTACACATTGTAAACATTATATTACAATACACTTAGATATACATGTAACTGTATAAAATATACAGTTATATACACTATAAGTTAATGTATAGGAAGATATTGTATAGGGTTCCATTTTAAAAGAATATTTCACATTTGTGCCCTAAACAGACGTATTTCTGTTGTGTGTATCTGTGTATGTTTGTTGTCACCCCACCCTTAAACGGACGCCACGGCTAACTGGTCCTGCAAATGATGCAGATTTCATATTGGTCATAAGTTTATGTACATCTTGCGGAATCTGAAAAAAATGTAGGATAAATACGAGGAATGCGTGTCACTCCGTGTTACGCATTATCATTTTTTGAAACGCAAGAAAATAATTTTAAGCCGATTGCATTGAACAGTGGATCATGTGACAGCAGCAATAATATGCATTACTAATAATTAAACAGCATGCAGTAGACCCATACACCTGCGTCCTTTGTTATAAAGAATAATTTGGCGCCACCTTGAGGATGACGGTGGTATTGTAAAGCACCTATTTACTCGGCAAGAATCTTGCGGGATCCACTTTAATAAAACATGCAAGCATGTTAAATACTTTAAATGCTAAGAATGATATAATATACAAATGATATAATATACAGTAAAACCATGTCATAAAAACAGACTTATTAAACTGACCAGCTGCAGTGTGTTTACAGTTAAAATGTTGTTTTATTATATTTAGTAACAAGACTCTTCGTATACATGTATATGTCCACATGAAGGCAGGAACTTCAGCGTTGGGCAGGTGAACACATTCACCAGCTACCGGGGAAGGAAATACATCAGATTCAATTTCACCACATCAGCTGCATACACAGTGCACAACTAGCAGCTTACATATATAACGTGTATATAAATACGACGCACTAAATAATGCAAAACAATACCACAAGAGAAAACAAACGAACACAGAGTCTGTTACTGTAGAGGATGCCGATTTTGTACAGTAATACGTGTTCTCTGTTTAACATGCTTGTCGGTTCTAGTACATCGTTTTTTATTAATATTTCAAATGATAAAAAAATAACGAGTTTTACATTCCCGATCTATATTTTCCTTTATTTTAGTCATAGGGAAAAGGGTTATGTACTAATAATCAGGACGGACTAACAAAATGACCCAGGAACAGTTATTACTTTATCATAATGATCACATTATGTATTATTATTGCAGACATGTCAGCACATGAACATACGCTTGGACACGCGAGGTTACACATAAACACTCAATAAATGACACAATAAATGACACGTTAGATACATTCCTTTGATTAAACCGTGCAGATTTCAAAATAAAAACATTGGCAATGAGGAAAAACTAAATGAGTAAAAGCATTGTTAGTTATAGTACAAATAAACAAACATATGGATTACACACACACACACACATATATATATATCATGTTTCCAGCCCAAACACACACCAGTAGCAGTTACTGCAAACTGATGGGGAGCGCGTGTCATTCCTGACAAAGTGACAAAGTTTTAAACACTGCATTGTATGACCAGGAGCACAGAAATGTATTTTTCGACCCATTTATTCTCCCATAAAGAAAGCAATTGCAAAAGATCCCTGTACAACGTATGAGCCATGAAGCACTGCCTATATTACAGCTTAATCTCAGAGCTTATGTTGTGTAGACCTGTTTTTAAAGTTATATGTTTTCTGTACTACTACTGCTGTATGTAAACTTGTCTGTGGAGAAATAAATGGGGTTTTTATTTCTGGAATTATTGCACAGGAAATGAGGGGGCATCATTTCTACGCCACGGACATCCTGGGAGTGACAAACACTGACTACACGAACAGAACGTTTCGACTTTCTGACTGAAACTCGTTATCTGAAATGTGTAGGAATTACATCTTTAAATTACTTGTGTTTTATGCACACACACAAACAAACAACACAGACATACAGTTCTGTTAATTAGCACCATGGGAAGCAAAAAAAGTTGGTTTCATTTAAACAATTGCATTATAAAGCTGAGACTAAAAAATAAGCCACTAATTAAAGTTAGCTAGAAAGTTAAGTTAGTCTACGCTATAAGGAATACAAGTCTATTGCATCTATAAGGAAACCAACACATACTGATGACATAAAGGCAAGAACAAATGACATAAGCAAATAAAATGACATCGTATGTATTCAAACAGACTGAGCGGGAATGATACGTCAGTTACTGGCTTTGGTCGTTTCAGTAACTAGTTGTTTTGCCGCTTTGGCGATGTCATAGGCACACTGAATAACCTGCTGCGAGTCATGTGACGCTGCCTTCTGACATTCGCTCTGCAGACGAGCGGCGCTGGAGGTCAGCAGACGCAACGATCCACGGATGGTCTCAGAGGGCGGTCTCTGCGACGGAGAGACGAGCGGAAGGCGTTTTACATCATTCCCATTAACCGTTTAATGCTTGAGTGCTTGCCGTAGACAGCAACATGACCAAAAGCGTTATATGCCCAATTATGAGTGTTTTAAAGTCTTACCTTAGGGAATAACGTGGCCATTTCTGTCACGGCTACGAAAATTCTCTCGGAACACCGGACAAAGCTTGGAGGAAAAAATAAACTGGGATTAAATGCAAGACTAAGATACAAATGAACAAATGCAGATCCAAAGTATGTGCCATAATGCTGATTCTTATGGTGCTTAAATGTTTTCCATCTCACAGCTATATTTTGTAAATTGTGCTGCTCTAAATCTCATCTCTGTTCACCCTTTGGCAGACAGACAAAAGAGACCGTGTACCATAAGGCCTGAGAACCGTTACAATAATGGGGCCATACTGGAGCACTTTCAGCATCACTAAACCTACCCAGACTGCCTCTCACAAACCAGCGCCTCATGTTTCCTACCTCTCATGTTTGTTCTCCTGCGCGGCTCTCAGTAATTCTTGAATGTTCTTCGTAATCAGCTCCGTCTTGCTGATGACGTCCTCCGTGCAGGGTAACGTAGGGTCACATTCACCCTCGGGCACGCTCTCTGATGCGGGGACTGTGGTGTCGCCCGGCCAGTTTCTGGAAAGGGATACGGTTCATTAAAAACCAAAGGCTTGGATATGGATTTTCAAACAAAGAGAACGTCAAAGACAAACCTGGAATTCTCCGTCGGCTCCATGTGGTTTGGCATGTCTTCATAATGTCGTTCTGGCAGGCTGATCTGGGCATCCAGGCTGGTGCCCTAAAATATGAAACAAACTCGGTGAGTTTCTGCAGATACGAGGATCACAGTGTGATACTTACAGTGCTGAAGAAAGCTTGAAGACAGAGAAAATGCTCTCGAATCACATCAGCGTAACAGAGCTGCAAATTAAGGGCAGAAACACACTCATACCCAAGAACCTACAGCAAATGCAGCCGCTGAAACAATGCAAGCATGCAGTCTTGCTGTACGAGCTTTTAACGCATGTTTTTATGTGAAAAAAATATTGTCTGTACCGTTAAACCAATGCAACAATATGTAAAATTATTTTGTATGTAAAAATAACATTTTGTAAATCTGTGAAAAATTTAGTTAAACATCCTTAATTTTTTTTTAACTTTGTAAATTGCACAAATTTGTAAAAATGTCGAGCTTGCGTAGAAGCGTTTGCATTCGCGTTTTTGTGTAGAGTACGTTTCGAACCCGAATTATTAAAGAGCCAGTGACAGCTCCGCACTTCAAGCAGAGACGTGAGTAAGTGTTCATTTCTGGCTGTGCACATAAAGGCTTGATCACAATCAACCAAACGAGGTGAAATTTCACAGTCGAATGGGAAGCAGGTGTGAAACCTGCATGTGTTTGAATTGTCTTGGCTAATCTTAAAAAAAAAAATGAATAATGGGTTTCAGATGTCACTTCCAAAGCAACTTGTTCTTTGTCTGTCAAAATCAAACTCAAACCCTTAAAACGGAGTCATTTTTCTTCACCCATTAGTAAGGTGATTGTGAGCCAAGCCTCAAATCTAGACTGAAGTTAGTAATCCAGCCAAGGCACTGCGAGGAACGCATGGTTCATCAAACTGCTGCGAGGAGCTGAAGTTCATGCACTGAGTTTGAGGGGCACAGATAGAAGAGAAGCTCTTCTGACAGCCTGATCACTGAGCAGGTACTTCACCCTTTGGGTTCTCTCATCCCAGGACCAGGACACAGGAGATGGGAACGAGGGAAGAGAGGAGAAGGTGCTCACCGAGGGACCCTTCCCAATCTAGAAGGGGTTCAGATTATGTTTTAAATGGGAAAAGGGATTTTTATATGAAGGCACATAAAGGAAGGGACCAGATTCACTGGGTTACCAACCGAGCTAGTAGAGCTTGTACAACTACTCATTTTTAATAGGCGACCAGTTATCCATAATAGTAGTTAACTCACAATATGCCATCAACTGTTAAAGTTTCTGGCAGGTCCAGTGCTGCATTGATGAAGATGAATGTGTGAGTCGAGAAACGGAGACGATGCAGGTGACAAAAAAAATCTCATTGTCAGATTCATGCTGCTGGCTCGTTCATAAACTGTGCAAAAACAGTGCCGCTCTGTTCTGACTAGTCAACGCAGACCCAACACGTCGACTAGTGGCAGAATTAATTGGCTAGCCAACTAGTCAGCGCCACCCCTACAGAATTAAACCTGGGAAAATTATGAAATAGGAACTCACACAAATGACTCCTGCTGTTGTACTTACATTAGTGGGTAACGGCTGAAGAGTCAGAGTTGTGTCACGGTGGGAGGTCTCTGCTCTGGGCTGGTATGGCCTCAGCACTGAGCCGGTCTCATACATCGACATGGCCCTGCAGCCGCGCAGAGAGGCCCGGTGAGCGAGCTCATGCGGCTTTGCCAAACTATCAGGAGGTGGCCATCTCAGAGTGCTGTTCTCATTCTGTAGAGAGTTCAGCTGAAATACAGACACCCATCAGTCACAAAGTAACTGTAGCCCTATCAGCTACATCCAGATCAACGTTGCATGATCTAACGTTGATCTAGCATCTAAATAATGTTATTCTACCAAAAAACATCATGGTGGCACTTTATTTTACAGTCCTGTTTCCCATGTACGTACTAAGTACTTACTGTGTTCGTGTAGTTGCAGTAATTTTGCACACTGCTAAGTGCACATACTGTAAAATAAAATGCAACCAACATCTTTCCACAAAAAAAGAACTGCACGTTTCATTTGCTGTCGTTAAGTTTTATTAATTATTAGCATTAAATCCGGCGTGCCGATATGTCAACCTGCTTTCCAGATATAAGCAACAGCCAATGAGAATCTCAGCAGATATACGTCCCTGAAGTTCTACATGCGTGTGGTCTTACCTTGCCCTGCATAAGTCTCAACTCCTCACTGAGATGACAGTTGACCTTGAGGAGCTGCTGGATCTTTGCCTCCGAGGCGTTGAGGGCACTTTTCACCTCCATGAACTCCTGCACAGTGATGGGGCTGTCCGACAGGTCTGAGGACTCCGAGCTCTAAGAGAGAAGACCATAATGAGATCTACAAACCCAAAGAGCAGAAAAACAAAAGCACACGATCTCAGCAACAAACCTTGGTCCGCTCTTCTTTTCCAGATGTTGGTTCCTGCTCATTGTCATCATCAGACGCTACACTGTCATAATCAGGTTGATCAGACTCTGGACTTTCACCATCATGAAGGTTACCAATGTCCTTCAGAATTAACTCTACATTATCTGGCCATCACAAATAAAGAAGGGCATCATTTTAACTTCAAGCATCATTAAAGACACAGCTCACCCCAAAATTGTAAAAATTTTTCTGCACCTTTGACGTAATCAGGTGTGTTCCCTTGTTGACGGCGTTTGGCGTCTGATAATACATCAATGACCAGAGTTGCAAACTCATGTGCGTTGAATCTCGCCAGCTTTTGTCGACCCTGCAACAGAAGACATTCATTCCATAACTTAACAGGACTGAAAGCCATCCGGTATCAGGTCACATGTGGCTTTAACAGGTGTGTAAACATCTGTCAGCTCACCTGATTCCTGGTAGAAGAATATTCCGGGTTGACAGGGAGGAAGGGAACAATCGTGGTGTCTGTTACAATGGTGCTGTGGTTCTGAGTTGCAAGCCACACTACAACAACACAGGATAAACACCATTAAACACAAGAGAGCGAAAGTGCTGTTGAATATTCTAGTAAAATTTTGTGGCTTTGAAGTTTGGAGGAATTTTTCTCGAACCTGCATCTGTTTCTCGCCTGTCCACTTCATCATAAACGTCCATGGCTAGTTCTTCAAACTGATGATTACTGAGCTGGAAAACACAGTCAAGGTCCATAAGATGGTTTCGTTGGGTTGACAGTTACATGTTAAATACAGAATAAATCTGACAGTAAAATATGAACTTACAGACTGAAGTTTCTTCTTTGCTGCTTTGGCTAGTTCTGACAAATCAAGACTGCTGTGTATAAAAGCAAAGTTATGAAATCTGTTATCATCTGCCAATAAATTGTGTTGCGATCAATGACATGCAATATTTCCATACTTACACATTTCTTATCCATATGAAGCAAAGAAAACAAATGATGTAATTAAGGCTTAAATCAAAAACATGTTATCAATTTACTTTTTTTTATTTAAATACTACGAAAGAGAGTTTCCGCTTACCTGTCTGCGATTTGTGGAATAATAAAATGTTGACCGTTTTTATGATCTGAGAGAGAAGAAAATATTTCTGTGTTTTATTATAGAGACAAATGACACATTCATGTGTAATACGTTCAGCTGTAGTACACTGACTGACCTGGTTTTCTTCCACACAGATAAAACGCCAGCCTGTCCGTCAGCTCAAACTGTATCTCCACCAGCCTGTCCGCCAGATCCTGCTGTCCCGCTTGCCTACGGAACATTATTAAAAGTGTTAAACCTCAGTACTGATTCCTCAGCTTTTGTCTCTTGACCCGCAGGGTGTCTCCGTCACCTGGCATAGTCGATGGCCGTCTTCCCTGAGCTGTCAGGCGCGCCGGGATCTGCTCCATACACCATGAGCAGTTCTGCCTGTAGGAGCTGGCCTGCTTTAGCAGCCACATGTAATGGTGTGTTGCCTTTCTCCTTCGGAAAACAAACAAATAACATTTATAATTCACAATGCCAAACTCAGTTGGGGACACCAAAATCTACAGCTGTATAATTGGTTGAGCAGCGCACTAGAAACAGCAAAACAAGCAACACTGAACAATTTTCAGACTAAGACTATCAGTACATTTAATTCTAAACGAAATAGAATGAAAACGAATAGATTTATCTATAGTTTAAATGTATCTAGTCTGTTATAATTTAAAGAACTACAGTTTATCTACACACAACAAATAACCGATAGTCATTGAAACTTACTGGATGGAAAAAGTTGGCCTGGGCTCCCAATGACAGCAGCCTTAAACACGTTTCCAAATTACCCGTTCGCACACTCGAGTGAAGTTGCTGAAATCAAGCCGACCATCATCAACGCAGTTTCCATATAATTCTGGATTCCATATAATTCTGGTTTGAATCTCAAAACTGAATCAGGTTTTATTCTGTTTTCCAGGTCAGGTGTAATACATCTAATGAGGACATGAATGTACACATACAGTATTTTGGTTTTTTGTTTTAATATTTTCGTACCTTGCTGAGGTCTTTAGCGGTAATGCTGTCATCTTCTCGGCATGGCATTCGATGAACAAAAGCCAGCATTTGATATTTAGCCTTAATAAAATCTGTTTTATTGGGGCTGAGAGAAAACAACGACAACAGTAAGCATGAGAGATTCACTTCACTTCAGTGATATTCTGTATGAGGTGTGATAGCTCACTGGACTCGGTCCTGCGGGTTGGCTTTGCGCTTTCCACTCATGATAGAAGAGGGATCTAATAGACTGTGTTCCCAGATTGAATTTGCTCCATTACTGTACAGCGATTTAACCATCTGCGGATTAACACACGCAGACAAAAACAAATACATTAAACTAGTTCAGCTAGTCCCCGAAACTAGTTAATCGAAATTTTTTATAGCTGTCAAATATCTTTCACCTTGAGACAGGAAATGAACACATAAATGGCGCACTGGTCTTCCTGTGACCTTTAGTTTCAATAAGACAACTAACTAACCAAGTTTAGTACCTAACCTCTGCTCAGACCGGAGGCTGTAGACTTTTGTAATGTTTGTTTGCTTTTTGTTTAACTCAAGACGATTAAATATTTAAGCCACATGGCTCGAACGGAACTGAACTGCATTAGATACAAAATATCAAACCAAACCATGTTTACTACAGACCAGTTCCACATAACGTTTCAGTCACAGAATGTGTTTCTCTTATGATCTAGAATTAGAACGCAAAACTAGAACAGAGGAACAGGATGGAGATGAGGAAAGCTAAGCGCAGCCCGTCAGTTCTATTTCTGTCAGAGGAACTGAGATACAATGCCTCACTTCCTTCCACCATAACATAACAGACATGCAGAGCAAAGCAGTCATATCCCAAGCGTGGGGTGCAGCTCTTCACCTGCAGCTGCGACGAGGGCCACGCAGTCTGGGTCAGGTGCCGAACCTGAGAGCTGTGACGACCCAAACCTCGGTGAATACTACAGCACTCGTCACAGATCAAAACACCACGATTGATCGAGGCCCAGCGCGGATCTGAGGAGATTCAAAAACTCTGTGATTCACAGTTATAAACGTCACTGAAAATAAAGAATGCAGAGAAATTAAAAGTGCAGCTTGACTTCACTGCAGTGGGACCCAAAAGTTTGGGACCACATTCAAAATCTGATTTTTGGCTTGAAGGAATGTGTTTTTGGACCATTTCAAACAAAGAAATGTTTGTAATAGCAAAGAAATGTTTAAGATTCTTCGGTCACTAATCAAATTTGTGAATTACCTCCTCCACAAAGACAGACTGCTGTGCTACTAAGAAATTCAAGTTCATTTTTCCCTTTAGCTTTTTTCTTAAACTGTTATACCCATAACATAAATAATAATAAAAAAAGAGTTTTTTTTTACTAATGGCCTCAAACTTTTAAATCCCACCGTATATCATGCGATCTAATGGTAGCAGAAATACTTTGGTGGGCCTAGTCTATTCACGACTTGCTAAAACTATATGAAAACAAAAATAGTGCAACATCCGTTTATAATGTTGTCAGTAGATTAAAGCACTAAACCATTATTAGACTCAAATGGACAATATTTCTCATAAACTGTAAACTGTACTGTACTGTACTGTACTTTTGGCACTAATATTATGGTATGTTTCTGTTAGCTCTCACCTTTTTAAAATGGTGTTACTTCACCTGACAGCGAACCCACTGCAGTACAATGACTGTTTCATTTGAATCTACACATGAGGCCTGGACATAATCAATAAACGGGATTTTCCATTGGGAATATAAAGTCATTTCTACCGCTGTTCTTTGCGACACCAGTATTCCTGTTATCCGTGAGAACTGTTAATGTGTCGCTCCAAAATCATCTCAGATAAACAGAGTTTAGTAACATCTGGTTGGGAAAAAACTGCAGAATTTCACCAGCCCAATAAACACATGCAGGCTTCGACAGCTGTTTATTATGAATCACTTTTATAAATGCAAATACCGGCATTACTAATGAACGTACAAAGGCGTTTCCTTGGATTAAAGTGACAGATTGTGTGTTTCCGACAGTCTTTGGTTTGTCGTGTTTCGCAGTCTTACCTGGAGCGCTGCAGTCGGCGCAGATCTCTCTGTTTCTGGACCGTATAGACATCACACAACTGAACGGTACTCCGATCCGGACGAGAATCTAAACAAATCAATGTGATTAACGCATAAAAGATGCAGATGTGAGGAGGGGGGACGTGTTTTCCTCTCGGTGCTCCTTATTTGACGCTTTTTTGACTTCCTGGAAGAGGAGGAGATAAGGAGTCATATGGGCGGAGAAATGACGGATGTTGACATTGAAGCGTTCAATAAGCGCGCGGCCGTGAGATGTGATGTAGCGGTCGATGTGGGAATAAAGTTATAAGTTATAATATTACAGCAGGCGGAAGCATGACTTTGTTCCGCTTGACTAGAGAACTAGAGAATGGGAAATATTTAAAGGAAGTATGTTCGTATTAGGCTACCTGTAGCTAAATCATTCTTAAACTTTTACAACATAAATTGTTGTCAAACCAGAAGAAGCTGTTTGCCCACCGCAAGTTAAATGAGAAAATAAAATTAAATGATATAGAAACAGAGGCCTTGATTCAGCACCCTTTGGTGGACAGAAAATATAAACGTGGACCACCTGTTACATCGATTTCAAACAGAATTCAAGCAATAAAAACAAACAAGCAAATGTTGGTTAAAAGCTACACTAACACAAATTTTAACAACCTATTTTAAATACATTTCATATTTTCGCGTTATTAGACACGTGAGTATATACACTTCAACTTAAAACGTTTTACGGTATGAGCTACAGAAAAAATACGTAAGAAGAATCTCTTAAATACTTTTATTCATTCTTCAGTTTTCTTTACAACACGAATTGTTTTGTTATATTTGTTTTCGAAAGTCTGTCAGGAGTTCCACAGTGCTGCCAGCGCACATAGGAAGTGCACTGTACAAATACATATACATACAATTATATACTCGTGTGTGTGTGTCTATACATTTTGTCAACAGTTTTAAATAACTTTAAAAAACATTTTAAAACCCACTGTATTGAGAATACTTCCATTGATTAATATTACTTAGGTCTTTTTATGTAGTTTCATTTTACTTGGAAAAAAAAACGTAATAAAAACAACAGAAAACAGGGAATATACAAAATAAACTGGTTTCAGATCATCGTGTTTTAACACAAGGTGCTTGGCAAATAAACGGACCAAACTTTTGGCTGAAATCATTCAAAAATTAAAATAAGACCAATCCATTTAATACCGGTATGTCATATGGCATTCCGCATGAGCCTGGACCAGAACAGTCAAAGCCATATAAGCAACCGCCTTGCAAAACAGGGAAGAAACCATTTTTAAGGAACTGACAGTGTGGAACGTGGACCTGCTGCTGTGGCCGCCCAACATTAGACATAACAAAGCGTGATGTCATCCAGATCTCATGCGATCTCATGTGCTTCAAACATCAGCAGATAATGTTTAAATAAGGGATTGTCAGACAGTTCGTGTGGGGCTTAGGAGGTAAAAATACATATTGCACATCATTACAGCATAAAAAATGACATTGTAATGCTTGACTATGGGGGGTACAGAGACATATAATCATATATGATTTACAGTATAGATCATGTCCTGGAGAATTCTTGTGTTGTAGGAACAGATCGATTATGGAAAATACTTTGTACTGGGAAACCTTTAGCTACTAGGAAGTGTGTGAGGCATCTTTTATTAATATGTAATCACACACTGGCCTTAACAACACCAGACAATTTCGATTCACAAGGTCATCAAAAACATGAGGCAGACAACAAACTCGACAACAGAATAAAAAAAACTGAAATTCAGAATCTTCGAGAACAGCAATCATGAACTGAGTGATGATTTGTAAAATGTAATTCTCTACAATACCAGAATCTGTATGTAATTCAGAATCATTATTAGGTTGTGAAAGTGAAAATGTGAAATTGCTGTTTTCCAATTGATCCAGTCCAGTAAATGCATTTTCTTATTTTATTTTTGGCCTCATTTACCAATAACCGAGAAAGGACAGGAAATGATGGGCAAGCCAGATTTAAATCTGAATTGCCCACATGAGCACCATGGCTTAACGTATTGAAAGCCACAGGTCCAACTTGAAACATATTTTCTGCTGGAGTATGAGATTAAGTTGATTATTTGTTTCTGTAAGGTTTTATTTTGGGGGTTTACATGTGAACGCACAATTTTGCTTGTGGCACCAAGACAAGTTTTTCTCGTTTTCATGAGAAAAAACCCTGTAATTATATTGCTAAAAGATCTGAATACTGATCAGTTTTTCATTGTAAATTCAGTCACAACATCATTCACAGTTTACACATTAAAAAACAACGCTGGTCGGGATGGAGAAACTTGCAAATGAACAAAGCCACATCAATGGCTCATGTCACATGAACATTTGTGCTTCCCATCCATCCAGTAAAAGGTTCAGCATCAAAACACAGATGCAACATACAACATGGAACAAGTCATGGAATGACTTTAAAACAACACATTAAAAAAACTTGGCAATATGAAATCGTTTACAGCTGTCTGCAGGACAAATAAATTCCTGAGGCGAAACATAAAAACATTCATGAAACTCACTGAATAATTCACCCACGAATGAATGGGGAGGATCAAAACCACCAATCCCTTTGCTTGACCACGGACTCGAAGATCATGATGGCGTCACACCAACCAATGACACTCTTCCGTCATTACAAATCAACCAATCAGGGGACATCACTCCGCAATGGGAGTAAATATCAGTTGCATAAATTGATGCACCATGGCGCAAGCTGTCAAGGAACCAGCCTTGATTCTCCATGGAAACCTGTTACAAATAAACTCTGGCAACAAATATACCTCTACTTACAAATCATAGATTTTCACGTATATCATTCAATAACATATATGTATGTATTTTTATAAATAAATGTTTACATTTCCAAGTAACACTTTAATAATGACTCCATATTTGTATCTGGTCCGAGACTCCAAGAGGATTTAAAAAGGGAAGCTGCTGTGTTGAAACATCAGCACCAGTCTTTCAAGTACTTAAACCAGTCTGTTGTGTCCGTCATGTAATAATGGTTAGTAATGGTTAGTAATGGTAAGTTTGTTGGTTGTAGCTCTGGGTGTGCGGAATATTTAAATAATGATTCGCGATCAGGTTTTCACACGGCGCTCCGACTGCATGTCTTTCTTTTTGGCTCTCTCAGCTGAACATTCCAGAAGGTGAAGAGATGAGGAGAACCAGGACAAAGTATGATTTCTGGTGTGTGCTGTCAGAAAAAATAGACAGCACTTACATGCCCCGCCCCCATATGACTCCGCCCCCATTCCGCCCGGCCCAGCCTTCTGCTGAGCCGGGATTCTGTTCGTCAGTGATAATCACTGCTGTGTTCCTCACTCTCTGATTCGTAGTCTCTTAATCTGACACTTTTCTGTAGCTTCATTAGAGACTCTCTCATCTGTAAACACACACACAAGCCTTTGAAGTGAGTGCTGCTGGACAGGTCCCTCAGAAATGAACATTCAGCCATTGTTTACTCAGAAAACAGCGCACGAGGGCATGATTTTCATCACAGCTGTGTTACATTTACTGTAAGAAACATTCAATGCCGGCACCCGTGTGTGGTCGAGTCTCACCTCGTCTAACAACAGCACCGACGATTTAATAATTTCCCTCCATTTCTCCAGCTCGTTCTCATGGTAACGCTGCTGAGATTCCAAAAGTTGGGCCCATTCGATCTGTGTCTGTGGAACTTTACTGTAACACACACACACACACACTGAATGAAGGACATTCTTTACACCAAACAAACAGTAAAGCTCATTTCAGCTGTGATAAATGGACCCGTTTACCTTTCCTGAGCCCTGAGACCGTGCCAGTTGGTCAGCGTCTGAGCGGTGTATTCCAGCATCCAGAGTTTATAAAACAACATCACGTTTAAAAAGACCAGCAGCACCAGACTGACACACAGCGGGAGACAAACACAAATCCACTTCAGTAAACCACTTCACATCAGACACATCAAATGTAAAGTGTGTCGACTGCGGATGAAAACAGTGATTACCTCACACAAATCCTGAGGGACGCAATGAAAACCATAAAGAGAAAGACGTGAACAAGAGACAGACACAGTAATGAATCCCCGCAGGACTGCTAGCCCAGCTTACAGCGAACGTTCTCAGAATGTTGATCAATGTTCTTTAAAAGTGCTCTCAAAGTTGATGAGCAACTTTATCGCCAAAACGTTTTTATCGTTATATATTATTATATATCAAAACTTTATTCTTAAGTAGTTATTTTAAAAACATTACAGAATTTATAAAAGTTTGAAAAACATCCTTAAAACCAAGCAATTACGTTAATGCAACGTCTAAAAAACGTTTTGTAAATGTCATTGGGATGTAGTGTACATGTAAGCTGGATAATTGACATGGGAGAATACACTCCTGGCCCTTTAAATGAGCTACACATGTAAACTGTGATAACAGATCTGAGATCTGTAGTTTTTCAGAATACTCACACAGAACTGATGATGAGCAGGAGTTTGGAAATGCTATAGAGAGCCAGACCTTCAGGTCCATGATCCGGCATGTGTCTGGTCTGCGTGGATCCTAAGAAATCACATCATTAATAAACCTAGCATACTTTTTCTGTAAACCATTTTTGTTTTTTATGTCGAAAGAAATGAAATTATTATAATAATAATTTTAGTATTGAATGGGACATTCTCCCTAACATACTGAAGAAACACAAAACGAAGGTTTTTATGACGTGAATTTTTGCACTATCCCTTTAAGAGGAAAGAGTTTATTAATGTCACACCTGCCACGTGTTTGATGCGATGTATGATGCTCTTCTCATCCTCAGGTGTGGTGACGGGGCTCAGCGCCTCCTCCTGGTGCTGCTGCCGCATGTGCGTCAGGGGGCGTTTCCGTCGCCTCACCGTTGCCGTGCGCAACGCTTTGGATTTAGGCGACTGCGTGTGAGGTTCAGACAGCAGCAGTTGCACCTTATTCAACTCCAGTTCTATACACACACACAGTAAAACGAGAGAAAGACAGAGTTTATTACCGTATCAATGATATCTAATGAAATTCGATACATTTTGGCAACGTAATGTCCACACTCACCTAAATACCTGAAATATTCGTCCAGGCCGCTCCAAAAGTTTCTCTCGATGAAACTCTTCACGAGTCCCCACGGCTGCTTCCTGTAGCGCAGTTCAGCCGAAACCCTGCGCAGTTCATTACCACACAACACGTGAAGCGTCTTACGCTCTGTTAAATAATGCTCAAATTTACACACTGTACTGAGGGAATGGTGCGCTTTACCTCAGACGGCACTTGTTCTTGGCGACTCTAGTGAGCATGTACCGGTTGAGCGTGTAAAAGTAATCGTGATACGGGACGTCGTGAGCGATGACCTCAGCGTCGATGATGTAGCACTCGCTCACCTGACTGGCCTTGTGCAGAGTCTAGAAGGAAAAATGAATATGTGTACAGTAGGGAGTACAGTAGGGAGTACAGTAGTATCTACAGTAGGGAGTACAGTAGGGTGTACAGTAGGGTGTACAGTAGGAAGTACAGTGGGGAGTACAGTAGGAGGCGCAGTAGAGTGTACATTTGGGTGTACAGTAGGAGCTCACCTGGGTCTCTGTGACTGTAGCTGTCTTTGGGGCCAGTGGGTTGGAGAGGGAGATGGTGTACCTGATCTCTCTGGTCTGGTTACCTGCTTCCTCCTTCCTCCAGGGGTGATACACCACATCTACAGAGAAACAGGTGAATAGACAGCAGGGAATTTGAATATTTTCGTAGATATGTAACTCGTCAGCCATGTTGAATTTACGTTGTCAAATTAAATAAAGATTATAAAAACAACTGATATTTAAAAAGCCATAGAATCCAGCATGATAATCATGGACTGATAATCACGGTTTGGATGTAACATTACACCCTCAATGGTTAAAAATGGCTTTTTACTGTAGTGAACATCATGCATCAGAAGATTAAACGAACTAAATCAACAAATTGTATTATATAAACATCGATATTAATTTGGCCATCAGCCATTAAAAGCCCTGCTGGTCAACTCACCCGAGAAGCGTCTCTGCTCCAGGAAGTCCCTCATGAACTGGGATTCTGTGAAGAGGATGTCATGGAGTTTGTCCACACTGAACTTATACACCTCATTAATGTACAGCTTCCCATTCAGATCTTCCTGGAAGGCCTGCGCTTCTCCTGCTGAGAACACACGAGATATGAACGATATGAACACATGAGGTCTGTATTTACTGTTTGTCATGAGGTAAGACCTTATATATAGTTTTATAGGGCGTCCCTATAGAAATGAGTTTTGGTAACGCCCACACACCCTCGTCATGTGTTTCTGAGGAGTCACTGAGTTCAGTGGGCAGGTCCTCGTTATCGTTGAAGTCAAGGGAGGGGGCGGGGCCAGGGCTAGGGGCGGCGACAGGGGTGGAGCCGGTGGTCTCTGACAGCTTGTTGTCAGGTATAGGAAGGGACAGAAGATCCTCTGGGACATAGCCTCCAGTAAACTCCTCTGCCGGGGGTGCGTCAAACTACACGGATGAAAAACTACATAAGAATACTAGCATAACAAATGCCAAAACGTTGGCTAATAATAACAACAGAGATTATTTCGTCAAGGTACTGTTGAAGTAAAATGATGAAATATATTTCAACAGAATGTGTTTTGTGGTTCTTACGTTGACCGGAGGGTCTGTGCTGTCTGTGGAATTCAGGCTGCTGTTGAGAAAGACTTTCCTGTGGAGCTGCGGGCTGATGTCCATTTTGGCCTCTGGGGTTTTGGGGCAGTTGTCGTTGACCTCGTTGTCTTCAACAGGGGGAATCTCCTCACAGTACCTGCACCAGGGAGAGGGGCAACAGCTGCAGGTCAAGATTACCAGCTCGGGCAACAGGACAGACCCTCTCCCACACAAAACAATGAGACGGACACATGAGCAGTGACAGAAGAGAAGGTAAGAGATGGTTGATTTAAAAACGCTACATTAACTTAAGAGTAACGATTTTTAGGTATGTTGATGCATATGGTTAAAAACATTCCACTAACGTTACTACATATTTGATGCTTAAGAGAACTTTGAGAGACCTTGTCTCTTGAGGGAACGTTAGCCAACGCTCTGAAAATGTTCCCTGTTTGCTGGGCAGATGGTGGAGATATGCTGAATTGTTATTATGGGGTAATACTCACCCCATGGTGTTGAAGTCATCATCAGGAGGCACGTAATCCTCATCATCACTCGTCAAACCGAGTTCATTTCCGTAACACTGATGGACAAAATGCCACAGCTCCTTGGGACATAAAGGCTACACACAGAGAGAGAGAGAGAGAGAGAGAGAGGGAGAGACACTGGGTTACCATGGACACCATCATTTAGTCTGAGAAATCATAGTAACATCAGAACCAGTCTGATCAGAACCAACCTTGTCCAAAAGAGCATTCTGCCAGAGTCTGAACATCATCATGTATGTCCGATCTCTCGCCCCAAATGAGGTAAAAAAGTGCTGTAGGAAATAAAACATGGGTTTCTAGAACATATGCAGAATAACTCAATACACTGGTGAATTTATATGATGATGGCACCTTCTCGTTGTCCGTGCACAGCTGGATGGCATTGGGTATGAGTCTAGCCGTCTTCTCTTTAGTCATAGAGCAGACGTCTTTCAACCTGACGGTCAGCTGCACGACAACACAGAGAAACACAGAACAAACCTCAACACAAGAGCAGCAACATCAGCAGCAGCAGCAGCAGCAAGAGTTCACTGTGTGAAAACACAGTATGTATTCCCCTTTACATCAATTTCCACAGCTAAAATGGCCGAAACAAGTGATGTTGAAGTGATGTTTCCCCCAGACGTTGAGGTCCTGCTGTGTGACAGAACAGTCTTGTCTGTGACATGAGAGCAAAAACTCACCAGCGTTTCCCAGCGGAAGATGTTGCTATAGAAACAGATCCAGTTTTCGGAGAGGTAGAGGCGACCCTGCAGGAGAATGTCTCTCTGCAGGGCACAGGAGTAGTCTGTCAGGGCGAGAGGTCAGAGTTCAAAGGTCATGGATGTTAAGACGCATTCTCTGATTACATAATGAGCCATCATTTCTGATGGGACCAGCATTCCGATTCTGTTTGAGGGACTCAATGTACTGTATGTTTAATTTGAAAACGTACCCACAATGAGGCGCTCTGTGTCCGGCAGCTGCTTAAACAGCTTCCTGAAGTCTTCATTTCGCTGCTTGTATGTGGGGCTCAAAACCTGAGAGGAAAGAGAGAAAACAATGTAAAGAGATATAAAGACAACGACGATGACGTTCCACTTTCTGCTTAGAAGAATCTAAGCAGAAACAACCAAAGAAAGCCAAAGCAAAGTGTGCCACAGAGAAGGAAGGTGACTCCTCGCTTCTCTTGTGCTCTCTGATTGGTTGCTTACTGCAGGAACTCTCTCAGAATCCCAATCCCAGTCGGTCCAATGACACTGGGTCCCTTCAGATTGATGAACCGCCTCCCAGTCTGACAACCAATCAGATTCCATCTCCAAGGTGAGGACATCCATTGCACCTTGTCATTAAGGTTTTATGGAGAGCTGACCGGAGACACTGATACGACTCTTCACAGCACGTGCGTCGTGCTCCAGTTCTGCTTTACTGGGGCACACTCAAAAGTGACCTACAGTAACCTCTGCATCGCCCGCGGACACAGCGTTTGGCAGTACTTGTTTTGTGCAGCCTATAAATCTCTCTACATATACAACAGCTGAACAACTCTCAACGACTGATCAACTTCTCACATGGATGAGAGACAAACATTGTCCATTATCACGATGAAACTGGAGGAAATGAGTCAAATATTAACAGGTCCACAGCAGGTCCTCTTTAAGAGACTGTGACAAAACCTGTAAAAATGTTTGTCCTCTAGTAAACAAAAACATCCAGAAAGAAAAATCACAGGTCTGTTATTCTAGAAACATCCAGAGATCTGTTAATACAAATCCAGAAAGTGAGAAATAAGTGAGTTCTGACTGCTTCAGGACTCCCAAAAAACACACAGCGGCAGAAAAATATGAAAGGAAAAAGTTTTCTCTTTAGGTTTTCTCCTAAAATTCTCCCACATGACAATCAAGTTACACGAATCTCCAGGCAACAGTCATTCGGCTATTGTGAGCTGTTTCTGAGTAAAGGAGCAGAGAAAGTCTGTTACAAGTCTAAATAGATCAGAGACCATCCTAAGCTGAGCCAGCCCTTTACTACAGCAGCCCTCACGCAGACTGTCTACAAAACAACTCTGCTGGGAGGAGTGGGAGGAGCTGAGAGAATCTTTGTCTGCAAGAAAGACTGAATGGGCGGGGCTAGTGAAGCCAGTGGGCCAATAGGATGGCGAGGAGAGGAGAGGGGAGGGGAAGTGTCAAATGAAATGGGCTTTTGACTTGAGGCACAACATTTTTCTCACATGACAGAGGACCTGTAAGATTTATAACCTTCTCTCGAGACTGTCATAATCGCACACATTTACTGTAACGTCTCTCCAGGAATGTTGCAGGACAGTAAATCCAGAACCTTCAGCCGTTCAGAAGCCCTCAGGGGCCCGGTGCTCAGAAGAGACACTTCTCATGAATGCTTTTATCTTATTGCGAAACTCAAAAAAAAAGTATCACGGGCATTTTTTCTTCGTGAGATGGAAGGAAGACAAAAAAGTTGGAGGAGCAAAATACATGAGAAAGGGTAAAAAATAATAAGGACAGAGAGAAGCACAGAGGTCCCTATTGTGCACTGGGGTCATGTGAGATGTTGGCGTTGAATCGAGGCCAAGGACAACGCCTCAGTCTTCCTACTCTCCCTCATTCTCGCACTCTCACGGGGTGAACGAACTCTAGTAAACTTCCTGCGCTGGAGGAGGGGAACAGAGGGAATGTTGAAAAGCGAATCATCGCCCTCTCTCTCTCTGTCTCCAAACTCTCTCGCAATCGCCTCTCCAGCAAAAACATGTGGAGGCAGCACAGTTCAACTTTGTTTAACAAAAGAATTATTATGGCTCTTGTTCTCTTGCAAATCTGTGTAAAACAACACAGTTAGTGAGTATATTTATGCTCTGAAAAGCTTAAACTGCTCACAAACTTTGGTTAAAATAGTAAGCAATTTTAACGTAATTTAATACTGTATTTTTTATTGAGATCGATTCTCTCACACTAGCAGGGGTTAGAATATTGACTATTGAAGTTTTGTGGTATTTATTATATTTTGTGGTCATGAGCTCATTTTGGACTCATTTTTACATTGTGATTAATTACAATGTAAAGCTCATGACTGAACCTACAGAGATTTCCTGTGACCACACACAGATTGTTATTAGTTACAGTCCTCATGAGCAAACATTTACAACTAATATTTATCAGCTTGCTCTTGTCTTGCTCTTGTCTGAAAGAGCTTTAAATGTTTAATTTTTTAGTTTAATTTTTCTCTGTGTTTGCCCCGGGTAACAACCATATTCTCACAGTTCTCCTTATCAGTTGTAAAAGACTCAGATTGTGCGCAGATTTGCCAAGATACCAAAGTGAACAATACAAAGTCAGAGCTTATAATAAAAGAGCTTTTATAAACGCTGAAACATTTCTCATCAAACTCTTCAAAGTCTAAATGATCTGATTTATGCAGTCCAGATGAATAATACTGCTCTATACACCTTCTATAAATCGACAGTTGCCTCATTTGTTTATATCATATTTATCCTAAGAAACAGAGTTTAACTGAGGTCAAGAACTGTACAGTCACACATTCTGCAGTGTAAACTGTACTGTATCTCTCAGGGTGGCCCGGAGGTCAGACTGACCAGCACACAAAGTATCACAAAGCGCATTTGTAAAAAAGCCAAAAATGTAATTAAGAACTGACCAGAAAAAAAATCAATTCTTTCCCATGGGAAAAGACATGCTGTGAAATGTCAGGTCAAATGTTAGGAGAATAAAATGGTAACAGGAGAACGGTAGGTGGCGCCACCCGGTGAGAGTCACGTGACACTACATCCAGCGTGACATTGTGACCTGAACCAAGCTCTGCGTCACCACACAGACTCAGAGCACCACATTTAACACAATCAAACGTCACTTTACGTGTGTAATAAAACGAAGAGTAAAAAAACACACTTACATTATACCAGCTTTGACTTTTCTGGATGTTTGAAGAATCCAATTTTGATGGGGGATAAAGATGAGAAAAGACAACAGAGTGAGATTCAGATGTGACACACACACACATATTATTATTGTAAATCTGCAGGTATACCTGTGTGTTTCAGAGTTCAATTGTATTCTGTTATCATCTGTCTGACTGTGTCTAAAAGCCAAAAGTGTGTAAAGTTTTGGCACAGGTATAAGTGCAATTCAATTGGGTTTACTACAAAACAAAGGGTATTAGGAAAGCTGTGCTTGTGTATGGGATATTCAGCACAAAGTATGTTGCCATACTAACATAGCGTCTGTGCTCAGACAATAAATCATATCGCGCATACACAAAGCTACCACAAGGGGGCAGCACTAACTCAAACTGTCTTGAATTCTTTATTTCTTGCAATTGCAAGAATATAGAAATACTAGTTTGCATAGATTAGATCAAATAATCAGATTAATAAGAACACTTATCCCAAATGATTCTTCAGAGTGATGTTAACAGTTTTATACAAAAACATAATGATGTGAACCAGTTTCTACACCGGCATCAGATAGACATTTTTACACACGTTGAAACTCTATTGTGATGTAATTCTATGGCGGATACATGGCAGTGGAGGGGTCGGGCTCAAGGGCACTTCAAACAGATACTGATTCCTTACTTTAATCAGGTTTAGTCTGTCATACTGAGGAGACAATTAATGAGAGCAAGAACCAGGTGAGAGTCAGACACCTGATAACCTTGTTTCTGTTTCTCTACATCTGTCATTCAACTTAGGAGGACAAAATAAACACACTGCCAGACAGCAAATGGAAAGAGTTTTGTTTTGTGGTATTTTGTAAAACATATAGCAAATACAGTATGCGTGCATTTTGCTCACCAAATCCCACAGTGGACACACAGCACAGATTAAGATTAATTACATTACAGATTAATTAGGTCACTAATTAATGAGGTCATAGGTTGATTAGGTCTGCACTAGATTAAAATCTTAATGACTTAACTGACAGCAATGATGGCGGAACAGCAGAGATCAACTGAAGTTCTCATGACCGTGTAACAGAATTTAATGGTATAAACAGAAGAACAAAAATGGCTGACAGTTATAACAGGGTAAAACACATCAGCTACTGGGGTCTAAATGGGAAAGTGCAGGTTTACAACAGTGTACCATAGTCACCACAGTTTAAACCAAAATACCAGAGTTACTGCTACTGTTAATATCAACTGCATTATTAATTAGGGGTATTTAATTACTTATTAGATGCTTTGAGATTTGTTGTTGTTTTGTTTAATATATTTAATAACAAACACTATTGCAATGGTATTTTGGTGGAAACTAAAGTTACCGCTGTAAACAAGTTATCAAGAGATTGACATCAAAAGCTACTTACTAATTCTGGTTAAGCACTAACCATATTTTATTATAGCGAATCATTAAAATTCGCTATATTAAAAGCTTAATCTAACATTTACAGCTATCTTTGCATTACATAATATAGCATTTAATAGGTCAGCACATGCAGGTGAAGCAAAGCATTATGGGATATATACAGACGGGGTGCACATAAAGCAGATAAGTGTGATGCTTACTTTAGACAGTCTCTTGTGTGACTAGCATGCACGAGACGAAGAACAGATATTAGAAACCAACAAAAATAATGTTTCATGAATTACGAGCAGAGAAAAAACAAACACGTGGGTGGCAAAGCGTTTGTCATGTACTGAAGCACAAAAAGACGCTCTGAGTCAACAAAAAAGATTCATTGCTCATGAGATGCTGATGAATATGAAATGGCAACAATTACTGACTTGAAATCTAGACAGTCTGTAACATTGTCGTATTTTTCAAACCAACAAAATGCTTGAAGGATTTTTTTCCAAGTGTACTAATGACACGACTAAAGAACCACACTACCCCACAATATACACACCAAATTAAGAGTGTGTTGTTCTCTCTGTAGGGAGAGTA
>JAZGTJ010006824.1:0-24088 GCA_036877575.1 Botia almorhae
AGGTGCGAGACGAGACAGTCGGCGCACGTAAAGTAAGCCAGCAGCACCCACAATAATTACATAACAGCTGTAGTTAATAGTTACTCGTGTCTGTTTATTTGTATCCTGCATGTGTGTGTTTCAGCTAAAATATAGCAGCAAATCAATGGTCATTTCAAGATCTTCACCAAAACGTTCTTCACGACGAGATTTGAAAACTGCAGGACAGGTACATGAATATTTTTGGAACATTTTTGTGACAGTGTGGTGCGCTGAAACGTATTAATACAAAAACGTATTAATATAGTTACTGATAATACAGATCCCCTTGTCTTTGTTTGTTAGCATTAACATCTTTTAAAATGCTACAGAGGTTTCCGTTTCTATCTTTTAGTTCTATCTTAGTAGTTTACTTCACTTCTCTATTTAAGTGAAAAAGTCAAAAAGGGAACGTGCTTATCTCATCCTCTTGTGTTGTGCTGATAGTATGTGAATTAGGGTACAGAGTTAGTATAGTTCTGGATACATTCTCCTATAGTAGCTTTGTGTTGCAGCTCCCAGAATGCACTGCGGTTTTTAGCAGCTATGGCACTGACCGGGTGGAGGTCAGAAAGAAAGCACTCAGACTCTTTCAGCACGCTGTTCGTGAGGTGAATTAACTCTGTGTGCACAGGCTTTGCCTTCATTCAGCATGTAAATGTAATCACATTAAGCAAAAATGATTTAACCTGCTCAGACATTATTGTGGTTTTTGTGTACCGCTCATCATGTTCAAACTACTGAGCTGTCTTAATAAAGACACTAAAGCTGCATTGTGTTTTATTTAATGGAGGTTATTCGTCAGTATCGTGTGAACAAGAGACATCAGGTAGACAAAGAAAAAGGTGAGCGGTTCCAATTGTCACTTCTCAAATGTAGACAAGGAACAGTAAAGTTAAAACGCTTTCACACAATTATCCAAACAGACAAAGTCTGTGTGTCAGACATTTGTGTCTTCTTTTATTGTAGATGAGAAACTCTTGAAGCTGACACCAGAAAAACTTCTGCCCTTCAGCTTTCCCAGATTTTTACCTGAGGACCAACCTGATGAACTTGTGAGATTTAACACGGCTTATGGTTCTTGTGCCGAACTCTGTATTTCACACTGTACTGTGCTGATTAGATTATAATGTTAAAAGTACAGTTAACAGTTACTGTATGACTTTAAATTACAAGCAAGTGTTTTTGCATCAACAATGCTGAGAAATTCCACTTTAACGTTTGAAACACATACAGTAATAACCATCAGGGCATTTCTGTGGCATTGAGGATGATGTCGTGTTGTGGTTTAAAGGCGGTGAATGCGTTAGGTCGTGTTCCTGTTAGAATGCGACATCCGGATATGAAACTCAACCCTCCTGTATTCAGTCTAAAGGTACGTGAATAAATGACCTTTTCCCTTCCCACTCCAAACAGGGAATTTTCTCATAAAATTCCTGAAAATCTAAAAGAGGCTCTTGCCTTGAAATGTCCGATGTGGTGTTGCAAAATTTCGACGTTTTCTAAACGTGCGTCAGTCATGTGTTTCGTGGCTGTTTATGGCTGAGTGGCGTGCCACGGAAAAAACAGGAAATGTTACAAAGCCCACAGCTCCAATGACCAAAGAACTCCATTGACATTACAATAAAATATGACGTGGTGACATAGAGTAGTTCACTATTATACTAACATGTGAAATAAAAAACATGAATAAGATCTCATTTTTTTCTCTTAGATACTTAGATAGTGTATAGATAGTAAAGTGTCCAGCTTCTTACACTACATTCTGAGGAAAAACACATAGTAATCACTCATGTGTCTCATCTGGAGTTTCAGAAGAGGTCTCAACAATGTCTCCAAATGTTTCGTTTTCCAACATTAAAGCCTTTAGCAAAAGAGATTTCAAAACTGAATCATCATGCTGAGTCATGCTCTTCACTGTAATATTGTAAATACATAATGTCAACGTTAACAACTAATTCGTTTTATTTTTATTTTTTTAGACAATTATTCAAATTAAAGTTGCTTACTAAATGAAGCATATCAGAGATCTCCACTAAGTGTGCTATGATGAACTAGACGAACCAAATAACCACGAGATAGATGACATCAGACGTTTTTTGTTAACGTCAACTACGTTTCTGTTTGCAACAGGAAAATGTTGATTTGTAAACATCTCGTCTTCAGGTCCCTCAGCATTACAGACTCATGGGCTATCAGCCAGTATCTGTCTATGATGCTGTAACTACATTCATTCCGTCTGACCCGTGTAGATCCTTACGCACTGGAGCAGAGGTACACAACACATGTATAGCTCCTTTAAATAGATTCACTGGTATTCATATTGGTTTGAATACAGATCCAATAATGGTGCTTCCATCTAATCAGTGTTGTATTTTATTAGGGTGAGCTTCTGCCTCTGCTGGTATCTTCATCTCTGGAGCTCAGTGAGGATGAGGAGGACAAGAACGCTGAGGAACGTGAGGGATCAGATGAGGATCGGTGCCCCAGTCTCAGTTTCCATGCACCTGAAGCATTGCTCAAACCACCAAATGCCCACCCTCTCCAGATTTTTGTATGTTTACACACTGTCTTCAAGCAACACTACTGTACACGGGTCCTGTTAGTACAACAGTATTGAGTATATAAAGTACAGTAAGCGATTTCAGAGAAACACTGTTGAAAATTTAAATCAACACCCAAACAATTGTGTTAATATTTGCTAGACTTCTGGTGTGATCTGTGTTTCCTGGTTGTGTAAACAGAGAAAGAAACAAAGTGGATCAGACCGATCCACACAACACCATAACACTCTTATAGCCAATCAGCAGTAGGGGGCGTATACATGAATTTGATTGTAATCTTATCTTTATTTCAGAACCCTGCACCACATGTGTATGCCTACAAACCAGCCCCGATGTATCTGGAGTGCAATGTAGACTTTCACCTGTGTCCACTGCCACAGTACACTGTACCAAAAGACAGAGTGGTGTGCACGTATGCCCCTGCAACAAAGAGGAAGCTTCTGGATAGAAAGGTGTGTTGAAAATTTCCTAAGGAGAGAAAATGTACATGAGATCTCATTAATATCTTAAGAGTTGTTTCTCCTAGACATCAATATGTTTAAATGGAGAGTAGCCACCCAGCTAACAGGACATTCTCAGAACATTGTCTAAAGTTCGCTAAACGTTCTCTCAGTCAAAAAGGTTCTTGCAGTAACATTAGTGAAACTTGTTTAATGTTATATGTCAAAAATATTATTATTTAGTTCATAGTGGAACATTTTAAAAATGTTACAGAATTTAAAAAGTTTGAATAATGTTTTCATACTTAGATTAATGTAAAAACCACTATGTTTGGAAATCTGTAAAAATGTTTTTTTAAATATGAAATGCAGGATATAATCAAAGGGATTATGACCTGGAAGAAGTTTCCTTCTGTTGCTTTGAACACTATATCCAGTATGTCTGCACTCACAGGTGATCCCGTCCCTCGCATGTAAGCCCGCTTACTTCAAAAAACCCGTTTGTTGGTTTACTCATTCACAAATACATCTAAATAAAATATGTATAAATTGGCTTTTATAATTTCTAGGTCTGACCCCTTCGCCATCACATTGCTTCCTGTGGAGGCCCCGCCCACTCTTCAGAACCTGCCCGACAGCATCAGAGACGAGATTCAGGCCGGACTGTAAATATTGATCAAACAGCAGCTAGAATAAACCATCCGGCTTTCAGTGTTTGTTTTTGTGAACTGATGTGCTGTGTGATGATTGGATTCATCTGCAGGTCAGAGACCTCAGAGCTCAGACTCACACCTGAAATGGTTGAAGCAGAGTTTGGATTGTCTGGGAGATCTTCAGCTACATCCCTGATGAAGCAGAATGAAGAGGAAGACAGTGGGTGAGTGACACTCTCAAAATACATCTAAAATCATTCAGACTTCATGATGATTTATGCTGGAAAAACTTTAAGTCTATAAGTCATTTCTTTTCTCAGAACACCAGTAACACCAGTTTCAAGCACAACTAGCAGGTGAGCACCAGCGCACATCACAGCTAAGGGGCTGTTTACACGATGAAGTTTTTTGTGATTTGGCCGTGTGTTTACAAGAGTTTGAGTTGAGTTTTTGAAACATACCATCTTTGTGTAAACTACAAAAATGCGGTTTGTGACAATGGTGGCATTGTTCGCATGCATATTACATGATAACAAAGTACAGCATCATGTGTGCGCATAAAACGCGAACGAAAACCTTTTTTGTTTTTAGTACGTAGTAGATGTGCAAACATACCATATTAGATATCACAAACAATCGTTTTGCCAGCAAATTCAAACGATATAAATTTGCTAAGTTACTTTGCTAATTTAATCTTTTTTGGAATATTTAGATTTTAATATACACTGCAAATGATGTAAGCAATAAATTCAGATTCCCTGTAGACCTATGGTATAATAAACCTATGGGTTATTATAGTTCATAAAATAATTACATTACATTCAGTTTACGTATGGAAACAACTTATTAAAGAATGTATAAGGGAGCAGAATTAAATAGTGTTTAATAGTTTTGCGTAAATGTGTGTATATACTGTGATATTAACATTTATATACAGATTACAAGTGACTACCATGAGATGTGAACAGATGGCACGCTTACGTGTCTAACTGTGTATCTGCTGGAAGTACAGCTGTAGCTCTAAAACAACAAGCCATAAAACAAAGACAGATGCTTGTGTTTGCTGTTTGCTGTTCTGACATTTGCAGGAAGTTCATTTTAATGACGACTATAGAAACAATTATTTCTGAAATATTTGAACTGCTTTATAGGTTGCAAGGTGATGATGTAAGATAACCATTTCTTCCTCTTTATAATCATTTCTCTTCCTCAGAGAGTCACGTGAGCAGCCACTGGAGTCAAACCACAGCAACAGACTCAGAGCAAAAGTTCTGGAAAGACTAAAACAATTAAAATCATTAGGTAGAACCAGCAGTCACTCGCCATGACCATAAATAACACTTTTATCTTTAAATATAAAATGCAGATTTATGTCTTTGTGTTGAAATAACTGCTTTGTGACTTAAAGTATATTTATATTCTGTTTACAAGCAAAACTAGAAACAAATGTACAATGAATACAGCGCGATCACACAGATTGCAGTGAAATATGATGACCACTAGGTGGCATTACAGGTCTGCGACATGATACGTAGCAACTGCGCTTATGTAAAAAGACTATTGGTAATATACGCACGTACAAAATCTTAGTTTTTATTGTAAAAACAATTCAATTACGAATTAAAATAACAACCTTTTATTTTTTTGTGTCCCACAGTTGTCTTACGGTTTGTTTTTCTATTTCTAATCTCATTTTTTACTAATCTGCTGTCCTGGACCATAACTGCAAATTCATTTATTTGGAATTTTACGTTACACATTATATTTCCACCAATATTTTCAATCGTGGTCTCAGATTTTTGAACCCCACCAAATTGACAAACATAATCCAGCACTTCTCTGCATTAGAGTCAGTGTGATACTGCTTGGGATTCTGACAAAGAGCAATAATGAGGCTTCAAAATCAGAGACAAAACATGCATACAGACTAGCATTCTGAACACTGTGGCGTCCTCAAGAAAATGTCAGCCCAGCCCATTCTGTCTCCCATCCACAGCAGTTTTCCTGCCCTGCTGTCACCACATCATTAACCTCCCAGAAGCAAAACACTCAGCTTCATTCTGTCTCGGGGGCAGGAGAGAGGAAAGCAGCCTGATTAACGCCTCTGTACTGCAGGCAGTTCATGACACCTGTTAAGTGGTGTGTCATTGGTTGCTAAGGTATTTTGGGTGGTTATTTTGGACCACGTTGAGTCAGGCAATACACAAGATATTCTGTTTCCTGCTCCCACTAAAAACTGTCTTTTAAGCTTTTCATCCTACAATAAAACATACTAGAAGAGACTTCTCTTCTTCCACCAGGTCATTAAAACAGTAAATGTAGACTAATTCTAAACCTAAATCTCTGATATATAGATTAAAAACATGATGAAATATGCCAGGTCCATAAAATAAGAGGTAAATACTATAGGATTTTTCTATAGGATCTCTATAGGATCATATATTTCTATAGGATCATATATTCTGTCATATGTCTTTGTTTGCCCCTGTCAGGGCCCAAACCTGCAACGTGCAATGCTGGTCCAGCTCCTTAACTACCCGTTAACTGCTAGTTAATTGTGGGCTAGGCTACCTCCCCAAAGACAACCTACAGAAGTCATAGACTGGAACATGAAGGGCAAGTCTGAACAGGATTATACACAGTATGATAAATGAGTGTGTGCGCACAGATCTGGAGTCAACACTCATCTCCTGATGTCAAATATATTAGAAATACTGCATATATATACACACACATGTGTATATATATATACACACACATACATACACAAATAAATTAAATATTTATGCATATATTTATATATATATATCAAATATATATTTTCATGTTTTACAATAAACTTACCATGCCCAGTTTTGCTTTAGTTGTGCATGTAGTAAATTTATTTATTAAATTTTGGACATTATGCCATAGTACTGCAATGTTTTTTGTGCACTGTATTGTACAATTGCATTGTATGTTGCATTTGTGCATTATATGTACATATATGGTACGTACAAAGAGAAATAGTTCGTGCAGTCCATGAAACAAGCTGAAAATGGAATTCTTTTAAAACATTTTTATTTGATAAAGTACATTTGATTTTAAAAGACAACAGAGATAGAAAGACTGAAGTTAAAAGAAAGCACACAGATTTCTTTCATGTTCAGGATAAGAAAATCCCCTCCATGATAAGTGTGTGTGAAACTCTTCTTTGGTATTTATTCTCGCTTCATAAAAGCTCATTTTTGACGTTGCTTTGAAGACCTGAGAGCTTATGGGATGGAGTGGGAGTAATTACATAAACAGTATGAAAGAACCAAGAAAAAAACATGGTATTCCAGTGCATGTAAGCTTCTTTGAAATTAATGACTTATAAAGGAAAATTGAGGGACGTGGTGCGTATTTACCAATGCTTGTTAAAAACCTAATGCCGCGTGACATCTCACAGAGAGTATAGCTGCACAACTGCCCCTTACAATTCAGTTTACACACGTTTAATAATCATACTTCCTGCTCCTGAGAAGCTGCTGTACTCAGATCAGTGTTATCAAAACAGATGGCTGTTCTTTGTGCATCGTTGCTCCAGGTGACTTCCAAAGGCCACCCCGCATTAGTGAGGCTGAAACCTGTTTCCCTGCCTCCACAGATAAGCTTGCGTCTCGTGAACTGCCAAATCTCTGATCTGTAAATATCACGTTTCTGTTCTTGCACCTGCAGGACAGGCAGTTCCGTAAAAATGAAAGTGGTTTTCAAAATATGGGTAAATGTGTAATCCACACCAATGCTGGTGTGATCCTGAGACGTACTGTACAATAACTCTGTTTCTACACAGAACTATTTGTCCTTCTTATCCTCCACGACCTCTGACAAATCCTCTTCTCTAAGAGTCTTCACTCTGGCCTCCATGTTGGCGATCCGCTGTTTGATCTTGCTTTGGCTGGCTGTCCAGTCCACCATAAGACGAGCAAATTTGGTCTGCATCACCTCCAGATTGGTCTCCAGTACGCTGACTTTTTCCTCCATGTCTTTAGGGTCAGCGCCAGCGTTAGCTGCAGCCTCGTCGATAAGGTTGTCTTTCATCAAGATAGCCCTGCCTTTCTCCTCCAAGGCTTTCTTGGCCTCTGGGTACTCGGTTAACGCCTCCATCAGGTCGTCTTTCGAGAGCGCAAACAGATCTGAGTATCCCACACTGCGTATGTTTGCAGTTCTGCGGTTTCCTGCTTTACTTCCTTTGATGCCCAAGATGCTGATCTCACCGAAGTAAGCACCATCACCAAGAACCACAAACTGTGTGACTCCATCGTCAGCCACCACGGCCAGCTTGCCTTCTTTAATAATGTACATCTCCCGGCCAATGTCGCCCTTCTTGCAGATATAGTCTCCAGGACTGAAAACCTGAGGTTGAAGCTTGAGGACAAGCTCAACCAGAAGACCCGCCTCGCAGTCCTGAAAGATGCGCACCTTCCTGAGGGTTTCTAGATGCACATTGATGGCTATCTCTGCCTTTAGCTTGTCTGGGAGGTTCTTGAGAACTTCCTTCTCATCGCAGGTCTTCTGCTCCGTCCAAAGGTAGTCAAACCACTTCACCACGCGGGCCTCCAGATCTTTGGTGACCTTTCGGAACTGCATGTACTGCTTGATGGAGTCGATCTTGGCCTGGAACTCAGCACGGGAGGCGTTCATGTTGGAAATCATGGCGCCAACGTTACCGACGATGGTGGCAAAAATGAGCACGCCGATAAGAAAATCAGCAACAACAAATAAATACTCAACGTCTTTGACTGGGGGCGGAGTCTCTCCGATGGTCGTGAGGGTGAGAGTGGACCAGTAAAGACAGTAGATGTACTTCCTGGAAAGGCGGCCGAAGTCTGGGTCACTGATGTTGGGGTACACCCATGTGTCTGACCCAAAGCCAATGGTCTTGGAGATGGCAAAGAAGATGCATCCGTTCCAGTGGATGATGATGAGGATGTAGAGCACGAGGTTGCTGATTCTGAAGATGTTGGGGAAGTTGGTTCTGGTTTCGGTGCGATCGAAGAACTCAAACAGACGAGCCATCTTGAAAAGCCGATTGAATCTTAGTTCTGGGTTGTTGTAGCCCACCTGCAGCATGAGCAAGTCTGTCGGTAACATGGATATTATGTCAAATCTGAATTGTGGGGACTTCTTGTAGTGTTCCCACAGCTTCTTTGAATCTCTCACTAGTAAACCTTGTTCCAAGAAACCTGTAAAAATCAATGTAATATTTACTTCATTTACAGCATTCATAGTAAGTAAGTGTATATATACTATGTCCTACAGTATTTACTGTTTATGACTGTGTGTAATGGTGTATGTGGTTTACGAGGACAAAAATGTGTATATTGAAATTTAGTTAATATAGTTAATATATTAATATCTAGTATATCCAATATATAGTTAATATATATTTAGTTAATATATTTTTTATATTATTTTATAGGGGTGGGGTTAGAGGAAGGGGACAGAAAATTTGATTAGCTCAGTTTAAAAATCTTTATGGACAGTCGCCACAAACCTCATATGCGCGTGTGTGTGTGTGTATTTTCATGTTTATACAGTAGATAAACACGACTGCAGAACTTTACCTGTCCTTGATCTGACAAACGTGTCCGTGTAGTAGATGACATCTGATGTGTAGTCCAGCACGATCCATAAGATTGTGTTATCATCCTGCAGCTCATTAAAACACGCTCTGTTTCACAACAAACACACAACCACTGCGTCAATATACAGCCCTACAGACACACATTCATTCTTAAATACAGACAGATGAGTCACATCATATCTGTAAGTATAAATGCCGTTTGAAATATCTATAGTCTTTCTGCATATTATAATGTAGGAGTATGTTGTTATAAATTTTTTCTGTAACCTATTCTTATATATTTAGATATGCTATAATGGAAATGCTAATATATATATTGTCACCTGGTAACAAGCATCATTAAGTTGTAGAACGCAGGTACTGCTACAATGGTCAGCCAGTGATAGTACAGATCTGTAGCTGGATCCATGATCCAAACCTCTTTTCTACCAAAACACACACACACATGTATCACACTTAATTCAGTCTCCATCTGCTCCATCTGCTGCAGTGCTTAAAAGAAACACGAGTGAAATTACTCACGCTTTCTCGTCCTTCTTTTTGTCCTCCTTTTTATCCTCCTTTTTGTCATCTTTCTTCTCCTCCTTTTTCGGTTCCTCCTTCTTTTCCTCCTTTTTCTCGTCTTTTTTTGGTTCCTCCTTCTTGTCATCCTTCTTTATCTCCCTGTCGTCCTTTTTGCTGTTACAATTGGTGTTTGATCATTAGTATGCACTACTATGGTTAGTAAACTGCCTAGTGTACATCTGTAAACAGCACAACATGTGACATCCTCACATACTCGTCTGTATTGTTGCAGTTGTTCATGTTGCGTGTTGCGAGAGGCCAGTGACCGGCGTTGTTGTTGAAACTGAAAAGAAAAATATCATGTGATATATTAAACCGTTATGACGCACATATTAATGTTTAATGTGACTAAGCGCAGCTGTGAGATGTGTTAGGTATTACAGTATAAGTCATTGAAGAGACCTAACCCACCTAACAGGTAACTTCTCAGATCGTTGACTAATGTTCTCTAAACATTCTCTCGACATTATCAAAATGTTCTTGTAGCAACATTAGTAGAACTTCTTTTGTTATAAAAATGCTCTAAAAATATAGCAAATAACATTTTTAATTGTAAAAATTCAGACAGTTTTCTGTTGGGGTTGGAGTGTGGGTTAGATTATATTGTTTATAACTAGCTGTGTATAAAAACAATAGAAGTCTGTGGAACGTCCCCATGTAGATAGATAAGTAAACGTGTGAGTGGGAGAACGAGAGAGAGAGAGAGACACCAGAGGATTATAAGGTTACCCCACTACAGTCCTTTAGTATCTTCTGTTGACATCCCAAAAGACACTTAATCTCACCTCAGATCATGGAGTTCTGCATTAAGCCTTATCTTGCCTGTTCATCTATTATTAGTATCTTACAGTATGTGTAAGTGTATATATATATATATATATATATATATATATATGTTTTTGTGTTTTAGGTTTCAATATAAACGTAAACATTTCATCTTATCAATATTTTAGCTATATAATATACATTCATTTTATACTCTTAACACGTTTCAACACTTGTCTCATTTATTTCTATTTTTATAAGCAATTTAAAAGCTGCTTAAAATCAGTTTTGAAGCGCAACTTCTGCCTCTCTAGCGCCATCTCTGTTTGAAACATAAAATTGCAGGTTGCTCTACATACTTTTCATTACGTTAAAGTCAAATGAAGCCAAACTGACATTTCCTGGGAAATCGGCAGCTCAATTTATTTATCATTATTATAAACAAATCAGGATTAGGAGACCATTTTGAAAACTGAATCGTTACGTACGTTCTCAACAACGGGTTTTTGTTCATTTTTAACCGTAAAAGTTATGCGTTGCAGTTTTAACGGGGTTTGAATTGTTACTGTATCTAAGAAATTGATTCGGTGTGTTTAAAAGATTAACAGTGTTAGTAGGATTTGCGATTGCAGATTTGTTGCAATGACTACATACTGGTTTCATTTTCACATACTTCCTGTAGCGCAGCTGGTCCTCTTCTCTGTCATGCCACCACGCTTCCTCTCGTCCTCCGATGTCTTCAGTCCTCTCCGGTATCATACCTGAGCCACTGCAAACATCAGACACCTGACATTGTGTGGATCTTCCTCCAAGCCTCAGAATAAACTGAGAAACCCTGAAAGTGAAGGTACAACTGCCTCTTAAAATCCCAACAGAACCACAGAGCACAAACAGAACCCAACAGAACCATAGAGCACAAACAACCCAACAGAACCATAGAGCACAAACAACCCAACAGAACCATAGAGCACAAACAGAACCCAACAGAACCATAGAGCACAAACAACCCAACAGAACCATAGAGCACAAACAGAACCCAACAGAACCACAGAGCACAAACAGATCACAGTCTCAGATCTCATATGAAAGAAGAGATCTTATCACCTGTTCATTAGTCCGTTGGGTGGCTCATCACTGAAGCGGAAACAGACAGAGACAGACACAGTAAATACATGTCAGAAGTGCTGAAGGACATAGACATAACACTTAAAGGGACAGTTCACCCAAAAATGAAACATGTTCTATCATTTACTCACCCTCATGTCATTCCAAACTTGTATGATTTTTTCTGTACAGTGGGTATTTCTCAGGGTTACAATGGGTGCCACTGTTGTTTGGTTACCAACGTACATCAAAATATTTTCTTTTGTGCTCCTCAGAAGCAAAAAGTCACACAGGTTTGGACTGACGTGAGAGTGGGTTAATGATGGAGGAATGTTTAATTGTGGGTGAAGAATCGCTTTAAATTCGATGCATGTATACATGGGTGTGATGGTCTGGCTGACCTTTCTTCTCTTCTGATGCACTCCACATCTGGTTCAGGTGTGAAGGCAGATCTTTGTGATGAGTGTGAATGTTCTGTGCAGATCTTTGGCATTTTCACCACAGTGAGTCACATCTGGAGACACTTCACATACACAGAGGTTATTGAGCGCATAAGCTTCTAATATATTTTTATTTATATAGTTGATTTTATATATATATATATATATATATGTGTGTGTGTGTGTGTGTATTTATGTGAAAAAAATCTTAATTATATTTAATAATTATTAAATATCTTAATAAGAGATTAACCTGTAAATGTAATTCAAAATATCAGAACCGTGGACCAAAGAAACATTAAGACAGAAGGTATGTAGCATCAAAGCTGACATCATAACATAATGAATGACATCAAATGAGAATGATGTCATATGATAATGTCAATGGCTTTTATCATATACAAACTACTTAATGTTGACAGCTAATAATCAACAGAACTACTAATGTAGCTTTTAAAGGGAAGTGTTTCTACACCGACAATAGCTTTTACTATTTGCACCAGGGTAAGAGTAAAAATAAATGGTTCTATTTAAAGAATAGATAATAAGGGGCAGTTAGATCCTCGCCAGACAGATCCTCTATAAATACACAGCACAGATTAAATGCCAAATGGGAACAGTAGCGTCTTTCTGGAAGATAATCTGTTCTTAGACAAAAACAGTTGCAGTACTGTCGTGTTTCGGTCTATTTTTGACTGTATCTGCCTAGCAGAGTAAATATGAGTATATTTAGATCTCTCTACGTACTGTATGTACCTATTTTGATACGCAAACGTTATGTTATTTGCCTCATTACAAATTTAAACTCCACACCCTAAAAGAGAGAAATTTGTTTTGAATAAATTAGTGTAAACACTAAAATTTCCAAAATATTTTATTATCGTAACTCAGATTTATTGAGTTTTTTACACCTTGACATTTGCAAGTTACACAGTGCTGAAAGCTTTGACCAAACTTTTAGGAATTATGTTTTATTACCTTTTTAAATAAGTACATAAGTACACAGTAATTGTACAAGGAGCAAAATGTATTTTTCGAGTGTAAGCATTTCTCCAGCTAACAAGTTAAGCTTTTAAGGATGTTTCCATTAAGTTATAAGAACATTATTTAAACATTATTTTAAAATTCTGTAACATTTTTAAAACTTAAGAATTTTGTTTTTGATGTATTTGATATATAGTGTTAAAATAAACTTTTTTGATAACTTTGAGAGAATTATTAGAGAATATAAGCCAACGTTCTAAGAACGTTACCTGTAAGCCTTGTACCTGTAAGCCTGATTTTCTGTTTTAGGCACTGATCAGATTGACACATTAAAACTTATGTGTTAACTTATTAATGAATTAATTAATGTTGAATTAATTTTGTCGCTGCTACAGTAGCTTACCTGTACAGCAGCTCCAACGGAAGTAATTCTCCAGATGAGGAGAACAGACGCTTACTGGAGAAATCCCATTCCACGATAACCTCCAGGATCAGAGCGATTTACATTATTTTAATTCCTCTGCGAGAAAAATAAAGCACTCAGAGGCTGTTTCCTGTCGAACCCTAACCGTGGAGTAGTTGAAGGTGTCAGATGGATGATGGCACACATCTTTCCCTGCCTCCAGGAGTTCAACCCAGAGACAATGTTTGGCTGCGAGCACGAGACCCATCAAACTACCCCTCCCCTCCCCACTGCACCTGACAAGCACTGTAGTAACAGATTGTCGCTGAGAGTGTGCTAAATTTAGGAGACAGGTTTTACAGTACGAAACCGCATCTTTCAAACACAGTAACATAGTCAAAAACATTATCAAGTAATGTGTACAAGATTTTGTTAGGATTGTGACATAATACAGAGCCAATTCCAATAGGATCAACATGAGAATCCTCTAAATCAAAGGAGATCTTACTGGAGAAACCAAATATCCTGCAGGAGTTGTATTTATTTGTTTATTTATTTTTTATTCAGGGTCTCACTGGGCATCGTGTATTTTTGATTTCAGAACCGTACAGTGTTAAGGAAATGAAAGGGGTTTTGTTTAGATTTTAGAATTGCTAATCATATTTGTCCTATTGTAAAATATGAGTTATAGAGTATCTAGTCTCTGTTTAGGGTTCTCACAAGGATCATTTATACGTAATTACATACTATAATTAATATACATATGTAGTCAGTAGCCAAGCCCAGATCATTTCGACTTTGTTATACATTGGTATACGACTAGCATGGAGTGCATTTATATAATTGTCTATCTGCTATATTTGACACTCCCATCAGCTCTGTGTGTGTATGTGTAAAATAGTTTCATTGTTTCAATCATTTGTTTGAGTGTAGAACAGGTTGCTGTGAGTCCCAGGCAATCCTCATTGTAAACCAGTTAGTTGCTCGTGTTAAATAGTTTGAGTACAGATTATGATTCCAGTACAGCTTCAGTTAATGGACTTGTGCCTGCAGGGTCACTGCCCTGTTGACAAAGACTCACTGTCTCGTGGAAGATACAGTAGAACTGCTGATACAACTAAATATTCATCATAAAACTAAAAGGAACATTTTGCAATTAATAAAATGCAATAAATAAGCAATTGTCGTACTGGACGGGGCATCTCTAATAAATAAAAACAGTCAATATAGTGCACTATGCAATATTTGCATTATTTAAAAACCCACAAAACCAGGAGCGTGTTTTTTGTACTTCACATTTAAAGCAGTGAAATAAACTTCTAAGCATTCCTTTATAGAAAACCTCATGCACAACTGTTTGCCACAGAATGATCAACAATTCCTTGAATCAGCTTGTATAAGACAGGCTGTTAAACTAAAGTCATAATCCGGCTTTACCCACTAATGCTCATTCTTGGACCAAGAGTTAAAAACGTGCCAGACACAGTTTAAGTCAGAGTGTGTGTGTGTGTGTGTGTGTGTGTGTGTGTGTGTCTGTCTGCCTGCCTGCCTGCCTGTCTGTCTGTCTGTCTGTCTGTCTGTCTGTCTGTCTGTCTATCTATCTATCTATTCTACCTTCCTGTCTGTCTGTCTATCTATCTATCTATTCTACCTTCCTGTCTGTCTGTCTGTTTGTCTATCGGGCTCTCTTCCTGTCTGTCTGTCTGTCTGTCTCTATCTGTCTATCTATTATATTCATTTTTTTTATCTTCGTATTAGTTGTACGGTATGTAGCTACTGTACTGTGTAGTTCAATAAGCATTATCGTACTTCAGATTAGTCATTAGTGGAAATGTCTAATGTGACTCTCAGTCTGATGTTTGTTGCTGATTACAGACAGTCAGTTTCAGACAGCAGGGCCTTTGAGAGGAGATAAACCGTCATCAATGAGATTATATTTAATCTTTTGATGTCAGAACTTCAAACAAGCGTTGCAGAGCTAATGCTGCTCTCTGATCATTCTATAATCACAATGAAGTACTTCCATATAAGAATTATATATGAGAAGAGAACAAGGTTGTGTAACATTTGTAATTATGTAGACTTTTATTGTCTTTGGTAATTGCTAATCCAATTGTTTTCAAATAATTATCTATAGTGATAAAATAGTAACTCAATACGACTATTTATTGAAATAAAATGATTTTAGGTGTTTCATTGATGTTCTGCCCACTGAATTTAAAAACAAGCAAGAAATAAACTGTTTTCAGATCTTCCAGAAGTGTTTTCAGACTTTAGAAGTTATCAAAAAACGTTCTTGCAGTAATGTTAGTAGAACATTGTTAGTAGAACATTTTACTGCATTACTTAGTGTTTCTAACCAAGCAATAACAATATCATACAACTGGACGTTTTGAACGGTCCTAGAACATTCAAAATAACATTTTTAATGTTTTAGTTATTTAATGAAAATGTTCCTGCAGCGTTGTTAGCTGTCCATGTGCTCTAGAACCATCTCAAATATCTAGTACTAACCTAGATTGTTTTAAACCAGCAAATCATGTTCAGAGCCTCTTCTGTTTGTTAATCACTCTGTAACACAAATCTGTCGAGTGTTCTAACTTCATCTCTGGAGATCTCTGGACTGTTTTCAGGTGCTGTTGATAGTCTGGCTGTAATTGCTGCATCACTGTGTGATATAATTGTTGATCTCCCCCGAGTCCTCATCTAAGTTCACTGCTTCATAATTACTGAATGTCTGCTGATAACTGCACTTTCCACAGCGACTCTATCGATAAGGGTTCAGTCTGGTGTATATAATCATCATGCTCTGTACTCTTATCGCATTAAAGTTACTGTGATATCATTTTCAATGATAATACCACCCCTGATTGCATACGTGTACACCCAGCTAACAGGGAACGTTCTCAGAACGTTGGTTGACATTCTATGAAAACTCAGTCAAAAAACTAAAAAGGTAGTTAAAAACGTTCTTGCAGTAATGTTTGTGGAACGTTTCTTTAATGTTATACATCATTTACCAAGTCGTTGTTCTTTAGAGGTTGATGGAACATTTAGAAAATGTTTCAGAATTAAGAAAAATCTTAGAATTATGTTTTAATAACCAAGCAATACCATTAATACAATAACTAAAAACAGGATGTTTTGAACAATCCTTGAAAGTAATGTTACAGAATCATTTAATTTAAATCATTTAATTCAAATCATGAATCATTTAATCATTTAATTATTGTCGTTTAATTATTGAAGCTTTCTTATTTCACATAAGACATGACAACGGTAGCTAAGGACACCAGCAATGTATGTACATTGAACACAGATACAGTATAGCGTGGAGGCCCCCTGCTGGACAACAGATCACATAATCACCATCATAATACACATGTAAAGCAAGAATCGTCATGTATGATCACAAGCAGCTATAGGGCAAAAATAATCAGGAATAGAAACCACAATAGTCAAAGATTAAGATCAATTCCTTTGGGAAACATAAAAATAGACACAAATGAGACAATTGTTGGCAAACGGTCAGAGCATTAAGGTATGAAATGAATATGCACAGCACCGCTCAGATAATTTGATTTTGAAGGAATTTTAGGAAACTATTTTGCTGTCTAATCTCATTACTGTCTCATTTGTGTTATTGTGTAACAATTGTGTTATTAAAGAGGAGTGACTTTGGACTTTTTTCTCTAGGTTACGAAACAGTTTCCATGTAAGCAACTGACCTACAATTCACTTTTAAAACATCCAAAGGCGGAATTTGGGAATAAATCAGTTACAGCCATGATGAAACCTACTTTTATACTGTTGTGTATATTTGTGATGTAAAGTCAGGACTTTATTTCAAAACAACAGAAGATGAATCTAGTACACCGCCTAAAAATAACATCTTTTCATGCATCTCCCATAGGACTGAACTTAGTTTACCTTGAGGAATTAAGGCCCAGCCTCCTTTAGCCAATCACAGCCTTTCACTGCTGTGCTTGTGTTTTCAGCGCGTGTCGTGACCAGAGCTGTAAACATCAGAGCATCTGAGTAATGCCCAGCACTGGACACTGTCATGCTAATGTTAATGTCAAACTGTATTGACATGTCTGCTCGGCCAGAGCTGCTGTTGGTGGTATTAATAAACAGCTTTAATGTTACCATGACGCTGCTCGTATGAGCATAGATGCTATTTAGGGCTGTTTGACATTGCTCTGTCTTTGCAGCACAGTGTTACTGGACCGATGAAGCAGAGCATGAAAACAGCCTCATTTGCAGCTCCAAACTTGGGCCATATGTGCAAGTTTAGAACGAGTCCATGCAGACTACATAGATAATCATGTTTTATTCATTATTATGAGGTAAATAAGAAAACAGTGGTGCTACATCTGTGCATGCAGAAATGCAGAGAAAGGGACCGGAATTAGGAAGCATGGAATGTGGGAATATATGCTGTCTTCCATCAGTGGACTGGACACTCATATTTAGCTGTATATAAAAACAATAGAAGTCTACAGCATGTCCACAGTTTCTTTGCAATGTATTGTATCATGTAACTACCATACACTAAAGAACCAATTACAATGTGTTTCAGCCAATGAAATTCGACTCAGACGGCCCAATTTGTTCATGACATCATGATTGACTCATGAAACCTGGCCAATCACCAGCGCCGGTGAGGAAAGATTTCAAATCGTTTCCTTCTAGAGAAATTTTTGCACCGACTGGATCTGCAACAATGTCCAGGTACCTTCACAACCTTCTTGTTGTACATCTATGCTAAAAAGACTGTAATAACGCACACAGCACGCTTTTATTTCCTTAGACTGAAGGAAAAATCTTAAACAAGAACTGAGGATGATGTCACAGGGCGGTTTAGTGGGTGTGGCTGGAGCTGTAAGGGAGTTATATCAAGTGTCATAAACAGCTCTTTATTTAATACCTGTGTAATAACATCGCAAATGGCATTAGCATTTAGCGAATGTAGCTAATTAAAATATTCAGACAAAACATTATTTTGTAATGCTAATGTAAGATGATAACTCTGTAGTTATCATACTTAGCGTTATTTTTAAAACAAAGCTATATATATGTGTGTATATAAGCCATTGGAAATTCAAATGTCAGTGAAAATCCAATTAATGGAAGTGTGTGTGTGTGTGTGTGTGTGTGTGTGTAAAAGGAAAAACAAGGTCTTGTCTGAGCAGGGAGGAAGTAGAGGACATTTGAAGGTAACTGTTCCGGTTAAGTAGTAACCCGAGATATATTATATTCGTGATGTAAGCACAACACCTTCCCAGAAAAGATGAGTTTTTATAAATAGCTCATGTGCTTGGTCAGCATGCTTTATACCAGCTGTACATTTCACATTGTCTGTAAGTGCACAGGGTTTTCTGATGCTCAGATCAGGGTTTCCATAACTGTTATTGATTTATCCTAACAGAGAGAATGTACCAGATTACACATCAAAAGCTACAAAACCACATGTCTTTGTCAAAACAGACCACATCTGAATCAAAACCAGCAATCCTTCGAAACTGTAATACAGGACAGCCTATATACAGTAAGTTACTGTTTCTGTTCACCCCTCTGGCTAATACACACACACAGAAAGTAAACAATCTTGCTTACTCAAGCATAATATCATATTCCACTTCAACACAGAACATTCTAGATGATTCCTGTATCTCTGGATGTCCGTGTTTCATTATTATTTTGCTCTAAGGCTATCTGATACTATCTGAATGGCCTAATTGACTTTGGGAATACCCAACTAACTATTTTAGGTTGTAAAAATGTTTCCCTAAGGTTTCCATTAAGTCAAAAAATGTTAAAAATGTTATTTTGAAAGTTTTAGAAATGTTTTAAACCATCCAGTTTTTAGATGTTGTTGCTTGGTTCTAAGAACATTATTCCAGGATTTTTTTTATTTTTAACATTTTTAAAACGTTCCGCTAACTACTTAAGAATAACATTTATGATATATGGTGTTTAAAAAATTAACGTTTTAAACATTTAAAGAATGTTAGCCAACGTTCTGAAACGTTCTCTTTTAGCTGGGTAACCTAACATGTAAGGAAAGACACTTTTAGTACAATTGCAACATATCGCTTCCTCCAATACTGCCATCAGTGAGAAGCAAATCTGTGCTGTTCTGAATGTTATTGTGATAACATCAATAATATTGGAATGGTTTCTACACCTGTATAAAGTAACATTGTAATGAACTCATGTGTTTTTAATGTGATCGTGACATTCTGACCCTTTAACTGTGGCTCGGAGTTTCATTTTAGAACATAAGAGGGGAGACAGACACTCTCGGACACTGTTATATAGAAGATAATGTACATAGGGGATAATGGCCAGCCAGACAGCATTACTGCCCTGATGATCTTTTAGGGGGACCCTAAAGGGCTTTATTTTGCTATAATGACTGACTAATGCCACATTTTGCTGCCCAATACGAGGCCAAATAAATAAATGCAGACGTAGACATGACATTAAAAATATATTTTAGTTCGCTTCTAAAGACCACACAGCACACTGCCACACAGTTATATAGGTGTTGCTATGGACTGTCATTCAGAATCAATACCACTGGCCAATCGGAATCAAGTATTCCAGAGGGGCATGTAATAAGTAAAGGTAATTGGGCGTATGGAGAGGGTCATTTCAATTCCATCCAATCAGTGGTATGGCAGTCAAAGGTTGAAGAGCTTTTCTCTGTATAACATACCACACATTGAAGTCGTTACTGCTTTATAAATAGGTCTGAAATTGAATCCCAGACATATCAGAAAGCATAACTGAATTAAAGTTGGCTAGCTAATACTCTGAAGTACTCTGAGCTAATACGGTCTTCTTATCCGTATTATGTTCAGCTTCTGTTTTCTGTGTTTCTGCTCATTTACTACATTTTCATGCTATGTTCGTCTTATTTTTCACTAAACACATGATTTGTGTCTCTACATCTTACAAAATAAGACACCAGCGTTTACCCTCTGTGTGGAAAGTAGCACAAATGGGTTGAGACTTTGGCCTTTAAAATCCAGGGTTAGCTACATACTGCAGGAAAGACCAAGCTGTATCTCAAGGACTCTGAAATATTAGATTTCAGAGCTGGCAGTAGAGAGGCAAGTTATGGTTTGCAGTTTAAATATTCAACTATATTACATTAAATGTTTTATTAAACTAAATAAGATTTATTCTTGATTAAACAGCATCATCACATTAGATTGCCGCTCAAACAAACAACTGATTTCATTCTAAATGAAACTGTTCTCGCTTCATTAGGCAGATATTTTCATTTTTTAATGTTTCATTATTATATTCCATCATCCTCTTTAGTCTCTCTCACACAAACACAGATATTTTTACTCTCTGTGTTGACATCACACATCTGAGGAGATCAGGTGCCTCTGTCTGGCATGCGACCTCTCTTGGGTGCAAAAAGACATTTTTATTTCATCGAGGCCCATATTAGTTTATCAGCATCAAAGATCAGCTGGTGATATGATGACACAGCAGCTACATTCGCATCCAATATCTAAGTGTAGACACATAAAATTGAATCACCTGAAATAGAAAACAATTCAATTTTTCGAATTTTAAAATGTCAGTGTGAACTGCAGCTTGTGTCAAAAACACAAAACACACACAAAAAAGATGTATTTTACTCAAATGTTTTTCACGATGTGAGAGAACGTTTCTTGACCTCAACTGACTTATCTTAAATGTGTCAATCTGGATTACTATTTTAGTTTGCATGTTGCTGTTCTGTGTAGTTTTGATATGAACGTTTAATTTACAGGGAAATAAATGTGTTAACCAAACTAATAGAAGTGATCATCAATTAAAGAACACACTTTCATATGTTAGCATGGCTGTTAATGCTAATACACATAGCTTTGTTGTTACAGTTTCTGAGGAAAATGTGAGATGTGTTTGTCCTTTTACCAGTTATGCATAGAAGTTTCATACTTCGTGTTCATTTCGGTAAACAAATCCCTAATCCAGGTGTGTCCAACCCTGCTTCAGAGTTTGGCTCCAACTCTAATCAAACACACCTGCCTGTGATTTTCAGGTTATCCCGAAGACCTTCATTAAATGCATCAGATGGGTTTGAAAGCACCGCTAATTTGTTTGTTTGTGGCTGTGGCAAAATAACAAAAACAAAAATCAGAACACTGCAACTTTAGAGTTTCATCTTTATTTTGGTTCATCTTTTCCAGTTTAGTTTCAACATGAGAGTTTGTGGGACTCGTGAAATTTGACATTTCTGATGGTTCACACTAACTTGCGCACACCTACAGATAATCCTGGCGGTCTGCGTTACTTCTGACAGAATCTAGAATAATCTTAATGGCTTTGGCATTATTGACATTCATGAGAATTTTCTGCAGAGGAGGAGCATGTGCAAAACACTTAAGATCACCACTTACATAAATATCCAAATTTAGCCACACCATGTGACGTCTTCCGTACAAAGACGAATAAAAAGGAAACAAAGTCGTAAAAAATAAAAGCTACAGCATCAGCCCCCTCCACACAGCAACGACACCAATGAAACCGAAGTCGATCTACATTCAGTGAAAACAGCAATCAAATAGAATCACAATCTTCCCTTCATTGTAGTGATTTGTCCGAGAAAAATAAAGTGAACCACCCACCTATTACACCTAAAAGATGCAAAGAGAAAACATCGATGTCCCCAAAAGGCAATGATAAGAGTCCGATGTGTTTCCATTAAATAACTATACATATACAGTATGTAGGCACATTTGACAAAGAAGCTCAAAATCACACAGTTGGCATGGCGTGAGAACCTACATACGCGACTACTGTGCACTTTCTAAATATAGGGAAATCACAAGAGGCAGCAATACAATACAAGAGGGACAAAACAGTGCTGGCTACATTGATAGAGGAAATGTAATTTACAGTAAAACAACATGCCCCACATGATCATGGACAGTTTTCATTCGGTAGTACAATACATGTTCTAGGCTATGGCTAATCTTCCGGGTGTATACGTTCTAATTCTAGACTGGTAGCAGAGAAAGCTTTGAGTACAGACAATGTTAGGTCCCACATGTGTACGATGGTATGTTTTAGACTAGCGTTTTTTAAATATTCTTTTCGTTTTGTTTTCTCATTGTTATTATTATTATTATTATCTCTCCTCAATGAAATATATAGGCCGCTTTTTCTGACGTGAGACACTTGTACATTCAAAAATACATTCCCCCGTTAAACACTGTGGAAGACGTTTCTGCTGCGTTCGTATCTCAAGTCAGAATAGAGGCCTTTAGTTTGCCTTTAAATAGGGAGAGAGTGGAGGTAACTCTCGTTCAGAGGTCACGATTTGTGGACACCGATTTTAATATCGAATCGTCCCTGGTAGCGATCTTTCTCGTTGTAATAAATGTTGTCCCCGAACACTTTGCACTCGATGCGGATATCCGTGTTCAGGGTTATGTTGACGAACTGGATGGCCACCAGTGGCTGTAGATATTGGGGGTGCAGACGTTTCCCGTAGTAAGGGTAATACTGAAGAGGGAAGCCCCCTCCAATGCCGTGGTACCTCACCTCGCCGAGCTTACCTGCATCCTCTTCTTTCTACAGATGTTTGGGAGAAGGCGGAGTCAATTAGTGTTGTTTTACGATATGCAGAGCGTGTAACTACATGCAGAGCGTGTGATAATCTGCGATGTGTCCGCTGACTAACACTCACCTTGTTTGTGCAGTGGATTGGAATCACATTGGACTGGACTTTGGGCTGTGCCTCCTCTGGAATGCTTTCATTTGATGTTGGTGGCTAAAAGGAAAATGATTCGAATTTTGTTTAGCAATAATAATAACAATTTAAAATCAGTTTAACGATTTTAGGTTCATAGGCTTATCATGAATGCTTATAAATAATCTGGTCAGTTTTAAATAATAAAAAATAGCAGAATCTTCCATGTGAAGATTGTTCACAAATTGTTTACTATGGATTTTCTCCGCAATGATGTTTTTAAAAAGTAATTCCGCGATAATTAAATAAATGTGGATGTTAGACAAAAATGTGCTTTCACGGTCAAAAAGAATGTGAATATTTAAATATATCAACAATTCAATGAAAGTTCAATGAAAATTTCCAACTGATAATATATAAAAATATATAACATGTAATAAACAAACCCGAGGTCTGAAGTTCACAATCCTGTTGAGTTTCACAATCAGGCAGGGCTTGCCCTCTGAAAACCCAAAATCACGGTCCTCGATGCCAGAGCAGGGTCCCAGCAGAGACCTCTGGTACTGACAGGCCTTCCTCACACCAATATCACTCTCCAAATCACCTCTGTTCTTGTAGTCCTGAGGCTGATCTGTACAAATCATTTAACATTACATGCAGGACTGCAGGACAACACAACTGCACACTGTATTTAAATTGAGTACAAATATGGATTAGAATGTAATATATCACCTTAGATTTTTTTGCCTTTGGTTTTGTTATTATAAAAGGACATCAAAATAAAAAATTCAAGGACAATGAATGACAGATTAATTCATCTT
>JAZGTJ010006825.1:0-24087 GCA_036877575.1 Botia almorhae
GCCTCAAATGTTTTTTTTCGCTGCTGATAACAGAGGAGGATCAGAGCGTAAGATCCAAACGTCCATCATAGCTGTAGTTAATAATTACCGTAATTGAAAATTACACGAGACGGCCGCGCTGAGTGTTTCTAGCATGATATTTTAGGTCAGAGCGAAGAGCAGCCATATTCTCAACAGAGCTTTGAAACGTAATCTGATGAAAGATGCCCAGAAGGGCTGAAACATAATTAATCCACAAACAGGGAAATAAGGCTGAGCTCTGTCCAGCATGCAGCTAACAGCCCCACCTACTGAAGTTAAATCCTCTTTTCTGCCACGATGGACACGTTTGCTCTTTAATCCACTCTGCTCCTGATGTGGACTGTCTCCAGGGAAAGATAAATTTCCACCACATCGACCTGTTTTTTTTCTCGCTCTCCTACCCACTTGTGTTTTTGACATGCCATCCGTGGTGCACCCAGCAGATAAAGCATCACCTTTTCCTGATAATTAATTTTAACGTTACGCTTCTAGCTATGCGAGTGCTGTTTCTATGTACCCGGCCAACTGGAAACGTTCACAGAATGTTTGCTCATGTTCTGTAGATGTTACCCTAAAGCTATCAAAAAGGTTCTTGCAGCAATGTTATTAAAACGTTATATGTCATATATATCGAAAACATTCATTTCTGAGTTGTTAGTGGAATGTTTTATAAATTTTACAGAATTAAAAAATACGTTTTAAGGACGTCCTTATATGAAAGCACTAATGTACAAAATCTAACAACATCTAAAAAACTAAAACGTTCCTAGAATGTTCAAAATAGCATTCTTAAAGTTTTTGTTACATAATGCAAACATCTGGGGAATGTTCTTTCCACCTAAAATTGTTAGCTGGGTAGTTGCAGTCTGTAATTCATCAAAATGGAATTTATAATGTGAGCTTCTTTATAATGCAGTGCTCCATGTTGCAGAGAGGGGGCGCAATAGGAGACGTTAGCATTGTTTAATATTGTCTACTACTGTTTTAGGAGTTTTGTAGGTTTACAATTGTTATGGTGGATCCTTCCGTGGTGTCTTATCTTCTTTCACCTGTTTAGTAAATACAGAAGTACACACAGGTCGGTCGACATGTTTATAGCTACTCATCTGAATAATGACTCATTCCGTTTAATGGCACAGGCGTTTGAAAATAGCTCTGTTGCTCCCTTGAGTACTGAGGTTTGTTATCTGCATTGGTCCAGCGTTCTACGATTGTATATTCGCACAGAATGTGTTTCTGACCTAAGTGTGAATTTTGGGGAAATAATTTTGCTTTTGTACTCAAATTTCTGCACGTAATGTGTGTTATCTACCGAACACAGGTCTGGCTGTTTGTATAGCAGAGCAGCAATAAACTGCCGTTATGTAATGTTTATAATGTTAAGAATGAGTGTACTTAGGTTTTTAATTATGAATTATGTCTGGAATCTATTTAATTCGTGTCGCTTGAGTCATTAGAGTTTCCATCGAGCTGGTCTCACGACTCTTCACTTGAAACCCTTCACCAGTAACTTCACTTCTTGAGTGATGGCAGGACAGATTGTTGTAGGGAACGAGGAGGCAGGTGATGGATACAGCTCAGGAGCTCAGAGGTCACGTGTGTTATTGTGTTGCTCTCAACTCCAGCTGACTGCTGCCACATCTACTTTCCTTCAGTCAGTGTGATGATAATTAGATCAAACCTTCCGCCATCTTGTTCCCTGCACTGCGGCTTCCCTCTGCACTTACTTGCTACCAGATCTTCAGAGTTCCTCCAGAAAGAACACAGCAAAGTGCGCATGTTCCTGGAGGTGAGGGTGAGGAGGGGTTGACGCACTCCTCATCTGACTTCATCGCATGTGAAAGTGGCGAGGTGAATTGATTTAGTTGTGTATTCTGATGTTTTAGCCGCGCATTCAGTTCGCCTGAGGGAGGAGAATTACCTGCCGTGTTTCAAGGTCTCCGTGCATGAATAAAAGTGGCTCGTAGTCTATTTGCAAATAGCAGTTTTGAAGTGAAGTAACATCGTCCGTGATCTTAAGTGCTGTTTTAATCTTATTTCTGTACTCCGCCGCCATTTGTGACCAAGCGGTACAAATGCATCTGGTGGAAAGGAACAACAAGCACCGAACGGGCAGAAAATCAATAGAGCCCCATTTAATATTCCCTCACATGGGATCTGACATCGTTCGATCGCCTCAGAACGTCGGAGTTCCGCGGGCCAATTAAATTCGCTCAAGTCGTGTGAAATTACACCTTGCATTTTTCACAACTATATTTTAATCTTATCTTATGATGATTGTGGCACGGCGCGGAGCGGGAAAGAAAATGAGGAAAAACTGTTTCTTAAGCCTCTAAACTCCAATGAAAATAATCATTGTGTTTCTGATTGCTTTCATTTTTCACCTTCATATTGTATACTTGCTTTTCTTCTTCTTGTAAATATGAACGGCGATATATAACGGTGCCCTAAAAATTTCACATTACTTGCTAAAATGATTTGTTTCAGAGTTTATTACTGCACTGGTTCTGTTAAGCAATCTAAAGCTTTGCTCAGGCAGGCAGAAAAAATGTGTGTTTTTTTTCTGACTCGTATTTATTGTTCGGGGTCTGAACAGCCTGAGGAAACACTGATACAAACTCGATACAAGCCACATACACATGCGATTTTAAAATACAATTAAAATGACATTACAACAGATGCTATTTTAAATAGATTTTTGTAATTAGGTCTGTATGTGACATACTGTATGTACAGTAATGTCATACACAGATCCGAACTCCCTCCTTTGCAGACCTTCATTGTGTAATTCATTACTATGGTAACTGATTTTGAAACACCAGATATTAACTACACTGTCTAAACAAACATCTCCAATGCACAATAACAGTGTGGACACTTAATCCCAAATGTTGGATTTAAAAACCAAATCAGATTTATTTGCCTCATGATGTTGAATAGCTGAAAAATCTGTATTTCTCATATTTCCTCTTTTCTCTCTCTCTCTCTCTCTCTCTCTCTCAGGCTTGTAAATTCTGCTGATTTATTCTGTAGTCCTTGCAACACTGAAGAAACCTTCTCTTCTCCACACACAAACCAGGCTGAAGAGAGAGAAGACCTCTCCCAAAAGACACCTCTCGCACCCTTTGCCTACTCTCATGTCAGCCCTCCCCTGGGTCTTTGTTTTCTCTATTGTCAGTCCAACCCTTCCACCATCCTCCACCAGGAACACTTCCTCTCTCTCCTCCTCCTCACTTCCCCTGCACTTCCTGTCCTCTCATACAACAGGAAAACATCTCGGATGCGTCCACCTTGCTGAAGTCTCTCACTGGATCAAGGGAATAATGGATGGGGATGATGCGATTGGACATTTTGATGTACTTTAGTTTCCTCTGGTTAAAGACTACTGTATTTGATGTTGTTTACTAATGTAAGGGAAGGACACAGGGCCTCTTTAGTCTGCAGTGGTTGTGTTTTCTTAGGGCAGGGTGGTAGCCAGAAGCCTTCAAAGTCTAAAAAACGTCTCTTGAGTCCTTATTTTTGTTTTCGGTTTGATTGCATTCGTTGTTATGGAGTGGAACACAATATATCTTTATAGTAACGTGTGATATAGTGGGAGGGAAATGTACACTATATATACAGTATTTTATTTTTTACCAATGTACAAATATATTAATTAACTTATGTACTTTGACCGCTTTTACTTTAATGACCCCTCACGAAAAAAGAACTGTATGGTTTTTGCCAAGTTTAGACTCTATTTGTAATGCCATTGATGTTCCTTTTTATTTACAAGCTCCGGTTTTGGAATCTCGTCACTGAGTTGCAGACAAAAGTGAATCTGTTTTGTGGTCCTCATTTCTGATGGTACGGCATTTGCTCTTTTCCTTCCCCCCGTGTCAGACAGGAGGGCTGTTAAATCAGTGGTTTCTTTTCTCCTTTTCGTTTGTTTTTGCGCTTATGAGAAGACGACGACAAAAAAAAGCGAGTGAACGAAAAGATACGTACAGGTGAAAGACCCCATAAGTTCTGAGAATGCAAAGAAAAAGATGACGTGGTGAATGAGTTATGTCTGTCTTTTGCACTAATTTAATAAAGCTGTTACTGTACTTCCCACTACTTCTGGTTGTTTGTTTAATGTCAGTTGTGAAGATGGAATGACAGGATTGTTATTTGGAGAACTATGAGGGTGACGCCACTCCTACAGTTACAAACCAGATCAAACTGATTCTAATGATTCATACAGCCGATACAGTCAACATAATATGTTTATACATCTAACATCAGATATACATCTAACATAATATGATAATAATATTTTAGGCCATGATTATTGTTGTTTTCAGTGATCTCATACTGCTAAAAACTCTGTGTTATGAATGATAGTGCAGGACAATGCACATATACAGTATGTCTGTCTGTCTGTCTGTCTAATGTTAGTGTTAGGACTATGCGCATACACCGTATACTGTACAGTAGGGTCCAAACATCTGACTTTGTCTGACTTCTATCTTATTTGTTTTGATTAGTATTCGGTATGCCTCCCTCCTTTATCAACAGCATGAACTCAAGCTGACGTTGACTTTAGAAGATCGAAACCCGATGATTACGTTTTCTCAGCATGATTTGAGAAGGTTCCAAAGATTATCTTGTGTGTTTTAATGGATGCAGTGAAATCTGACATTTATTGTACGAAGCAGTTAAGCTGGTCGGTGTCACTAAATATCTGGTTGGTGACTAGTAGAAATAGTGTAGAATATTACACATTCCTCACTCATTCTACCTCATTACATTTTTTAACCCAAGTGTATACAGTGCAACTGTACCCCTTACAGAAAAAACACATGAATTTCACATGCAAAAACACATGGTCACACATGAAAAGCATGTCACCACGTTTTAACGTGTGATTCCGGGGGGAATTTGCATGGGATTCACACAGCAACATTCCACGCCCGCATATCTGATGACATGTTTTGAAATTCACGTGTCTTGTGTCTTACTGTTAAACCGCACATGTTCAGGAAAATATAGCAGAATATGTCCACACTATATAATCATCTCATATCTCACCTACGCAATGTTGTCAGAGGACTCTAAAAATAAATACTCGTCCTACTTGTTTTAGGTGTGAGGGTCAAGGTACACCTGCATATTAATTCGAGTTTAATGAACCAGATCAGGCACTTAACTAGCTTAGCACTAATTCTGGAGTAGGACAAAAGTACATGAGCTGTGTTAAGCCACCATGATTAAATGACCTTTCTAGCTAATCTGATAAACTAAAAGAATAAACTTAAAGTCAATCACTTAACATTTTGCAGGAAATGCCGTTGTACAGTGTTACAAAGTAACTCGTGTCATACGATTTATTTCTGTAAATGAACCCATGAGTTCTTTAAAGTTCCGCTTACAGTTATAACAGTAATAAAGAATAAAAAATAAGAAAAAAAGTTCTGTGACTTCGTTCCGACGTGAATTGCTCAATTTGAGGTCTGAACAACAGACAGTTTTGGTTGTACTGTATTTCATCTTTTATTGCTGCTACAATAAAAAATGCAGCCATTATAATCAGTGCCCCTCCAAACACTTTGCAATCTCATCGTGATTTCATATTCCGTTTTTTGGCCCGCGTCAATTCTTAATCACACTATATAAATAGTAGAGCCGTCGTCGTGGCAGAAGTTTGTTATATAAAGTCACGAGCTTGTCGACAAAAATGACTCTTTGTGAAAGTACAAATGAGTGAGACTCAGGTGAAGGGGTTGAAATCGATACACGATCATGCTCGGCCATTCAGATCAGGGTAATGAAATGTAATGGGAACATGGATTCACTTCGATGGATGAGTGTAGACTGTAAAACATTCATGATTAAGATTTCTTAGACTAGCATCTGATCTCGTCTTATGAGTAAGAAGTTTACTTTGCCCCCGAAGATCAAAGACTGACAGAGTTGTGTGGTTTTATGTTCATGTCTGTCTGTCTGTCTGTCCATCTAGCGTCAGTCTGATTATTTAATATAATTTAATATTATTGAATATTATTATTAAGTTTTCATTGCATATCCGGAAATGTAGAATCATGTTTTATTCATCACAATCAAATATGTGCGCAGTGGTTATTGAAGTCCCCTGCTGACAGTCTGAGTGTGGTAGGCTGGGTAGTGACCCTCCTGTCTCTGTTTACTCTACACACACTCACTTTATTTGTAGGACAGATGCAGCTTTCATCTTCCGACTCTCTCTCACAGGTGACGTGGGATTTGTTGTGGTAAATTCCGATGACTTCTGCATCCTCTGAGACTGTCTTTGAAACAGCAGGACGACTGAGGGAAGAAAATCCCTTTCGTGTGAGGCCTGATCTGCAGTTCTCACAACTCAGAGTGTAACCGAATATACAAGCGTTTAGCCATTAAACACCTCAAAGAGATCTCTACTGCAAATATGAATATTAATGTGTTTTATATTTTGCTAACATTTACTGAACATGGCATCCCAGCTAACAAGGAACGCTCTCGAAAAATCTTAAAAACATCCTTGCAGTAATGTTAGAACATTTTTTTGACATCATATCAAGTTGTTAGTGGAACGTTTTTACAACATTCCAGAATTTAAATCTGTTTGAATAACGTTTCTATAACTAAGCAATACCATTAATGCAATGTCTAAAAAAACATTTAAAATAGCTTTTTAACATTTTTGTTACTTCATGGAAACATTTGGGAAACATTTTTACAACCTAAAATTATGAGCTTGGGATCACCAAACTCTCAGATATAATGGATATAAAAAAATACAGCAGATTTATTTATAATTGAATGCACGTTTGCCTGCGTCCTTCCATAATCTGATAGGCTGCTAAGTAAATGCTGAGCATTTTGATTGGCTGAAACTTAATGACATCATGCTCCTAATATAAGAGTATCTTAATGTAAAACATACTCAAACTGCTAAACTTGCTCTTTCATAACATCAATAAAGAAACTTTTGCTGCTAGAAGTCCTGGAGTCAGCAGTTTTCCGGGGCTGATTTGTGGTCGCTGGGTTCTGTCCACACATCACCTCTAAATGAATAAAGCTGTTAAATTTATAGCAAAAACAGGTGAAAGCACCTAATGTGAGAAAATGGGACGTTCCGGTGTGCAACATGTTGCTTTCTCAGTTATCGTGCTGGTAATGTGTGATGTGATGGGCAAATATAATAGCCCGTTTGTTGGAAATACTTGCGGTTTTTACAGGTTACAGTAACACTGATCGAGGACAATTGCTTCCTGTTTGCTGCTGTAAATACTGGAGAATAATCCCGGCAGCATATTTTGACACATTTTGAGTTAGAACAACAGGAATTCATTATAACAGAACTAGAACGAATTACATCCTAGTTCTGTCCAGAACAAACATGATTAATTACCATGTAAACTAATCAGAGACTCCTTATAAAATTGGACAGAAATTAATTCGGTAGCTCACTCATGATTCTGCGTGAATGTGTTTTTTTGTGTGTGTGTGTGTGTGTGTGTGTTTATTTAACCATCTATTGGGGACTAATTTGTACTCAAACGTCTTTTGGAAACATCCTCATTTGTAAAAATGCTAGAAAATAGAATAAATAGTGTTTTTAAATTTGTAAAAATGCAGATACCAAGTAAAGAATTAATGAAAACGGTACAAAGGTTCAGAGGTAAGTTTAGAAAAAAAAAAAACGTTAGGTCAGTATAAAAACAATTAAAAGGTGGACAATTAAAAAAGGAGCAGAAAGTCCCCACCAAGACAAAGACGTGTGTATTGCATCTGTGCATCTGAGTGAGGGAGTGTCACAGATGCAAAACACACACTGTGCCCACATCTGTCCTGCTCATCTGACGACTATTAAATAAAAATCCTCTTATTTCATTCCTCAGAAAGTGAGAATGAAAGACACATGTTTTGGTTTTCAGATTGTCTAACACTGTTCTGTTCTCCCTTGCAAATCATTCACATCCTCTAAACCTGTTATATGTCAAACTGTCTCATCTGCTGGTATGTGATGTATTTTTAGTAATGCCACTTGTTTTTGTTGCAATCTTAGATCTCTGTGCTGGCACACGTAAGTGTGTGTGTGTGTGTGTGTGATGGATGTGCCAGCTAAGAGCCCTGGGGGCAGATTTCACCTCACGCCAGAAGAGAAACCGAGCTGTCAGAGACCTAATTGTCCCTCAGAGCTCCTGATTGGATGAAACAGAAGACAGAGAAAGGCCTGGAGTCTGCCTACTGGAAAAGGGGAGCGTAATATACCAACAGCCTGAAAACGTTCGAGTATGTGTCTGTCGATATTTGTGTGGCAGTTATTTCTCGAGTGCTGGGGAGCGCTGAGGTCTGGCCGTCTTGGCCCGTGTTTGTCATGTAGACATCACCTTCTGTCTGAGTGCAGTTGTGTATTCATTCTGTTTGTTGCCCTCAGGACAGTTTTGTCTCTGAATGGAGCTTTGTATGCAGCTGCTTCTGTCTTGCATACTGATGTACTCCACCTGCAGTTCAGTAAGGCCTCGTGATCTCTTTGTCTTTTGATTTTGATTTGTTACAGTAGATACCCACAGAAAACTGGTTTCATATTTTCTTTTATATTATGTACCGCTAAGTGGTGCTTACTGTGCTGACTCGCTGCTATGATGCTAGGGTATTGTGGCCGGTTGCCAGAGTGCTGCTATGTGGTTGCTAGGGTGTTGTTGTTGTAGTCACTAGGGTGTTGCTAGGATGCACGTAATGTTGATTTTTCTGGCCCAACAAGTCAACAGATTGCATACAAGCCTCATTGACAATCAAAAATCCAATGTAAGTTCATGTGATTTCATCATAAAACAGAAAAATGATCTGTATAAAATATCATCTTATCATTTAGAAAACACATCAGTATTCAAGAAACTATCAATCACTGTTTCTACTGCCCAAACTTAGTTACGGATGTGAAGATTCAAACCTGAATTGGCCGCATGAGCACCACAGCACTAATGCGCCAAGATCACATGCACAAATCACCGCCCTGTGGCTCTTCTTCTCAGAAGCTCTGACATCATTCAACACGCTGTCCCTTCAGGGGGACAGTCAATAGAATCTTTATGAAACGGGAAATATGACATGGACAGCGGCAGAGCTTCGCACCTCTTGTTAGCATATTGTAATAGCCTGCAGGGATTCCATTCTCACTACTGAGGGTGTGAAAATTCTGCACTGGGTTTGATTCACAGCCACAGACACGGTTGCAGACATCACGGCAGCCACTCCAGATTACCGTGATGTGTATCGAACCCGTGTGAAAGCTGAAATGAGAGCAGACATCCAGCGACACCTACCTGCATCGCGCGAGTGCTCGTGGGTGGCGGGGTAGCATTGGCATTTGCCTGCCTTTGTCTCGCAGTGTTTCTCAGAGTGGCCTACGGTTGTATGCAGCTATGTTGACTCATGAATTATTGACAGCAGCAGCCGTATCACCTGAGCCGCCTCATTATCATCTCGCCGAATAGAAGCAGCCAGCCAATCAGCGTTCGGCCAATCAGCGTTCGGCAAATCAGCGTTCGGCCAATCAGCGTTCGGCCAATCAGCCGGAACAGACTCACACACACAAATAAAATACACACTGTGTATTCCCAGAGAAAAAAACCTTAACTTTTTGATAGATTTGATTTGACAGAGATCTCAGTTATATTTCATTTTTCAACTTTGTCCCCTAATAAAAATAGAAACAAATGAGATCGTTAAAATACATTAAACAGTTTGGCGCTGTAAAATGAATCTGGATTTGGGTAAATTTTGAGTTCATACTGAAATTAACTGAAATAAAATCTTTTAATTGCAAACTTGTAAAATCTGAGCTCAGTCTGAGACATTGTTGAGATCTTCTCTGAAAACCTAATAGAGACATGTGTGAGATATTTGAGTCTTTTCTCAGGAGAAATATCTGAGACACACGAGACATAAGTAAAGGTTTCCGTTTGCTCTGCATTTAATCTCATTGCTCTTAAGGAGAAATGATTGAGATATTGTGATGATTCTTTCCTGTAGGTTTGCTTTAAGGCTTGTGAGAAACTACAGGCATATGATCAGATATAGGGACAAAATAAACATGTAATCAATACTGTGTTTCAATCCATGACAGACACATGCAGTCATCACTATGCTAAGAACGTCCCACTAAGTAATCAATACCTGCCTGTGATGTATCGGGACGAAGAATCAGAGCGCGCGCACACACACACACACACACACAGTGAACACACAAATCAAGCAGGCTTATACTATCAGCTCATCAATACTCATCAGTACCTGATTAAAGCGCCACAATGATGCCAGCAGGCTTGATCACATGTCCAGGTAACACACACTGTGTTTCTCCCCTGCAGAGAGAGAGAGAGAGAGAGAGAGAGAGGTGGGGGGAACTGGATGTATGTGAAGTACATTTACATTTATGCGTTTGGCAGATGCTTTTATCCAAAGCGACTTACACCACATTCAGTGTTTACATTTAATCAGTACATGTGTTCCCTGGCAATCGAACCCACAACCTTTGCGCTGCCAGCATATTGCTCTTATAGTCGAGCTACAGGAACACTGATTGAACTCAGTGAACTCATCTTTTTCATCTTTTTCTTTCCTTGACTAATTCACTAATCCCACTTCTACTTTATAAAAAAACAACTTTCTCATACTGTGTTGAAATATCTGAGACCTGTCTATAGCACTTATTCACTGTTGCCTCTTATTGTATTTGAAGTTGCTTCCTGTCCTCATTTGTAAGTCGCTTTGGATAAAAGCGTCAGCTAAATGACTCAATGTAAATGATTGTGTACCATTGTACAATGTACCATTGTAGTTGTTTCACTATATTAAGAATATCTGGCCACAGATAAATAGTTATATCTGTTGAATACAAGAGCATTCTCTGTAAACCAGCTGTTTTCTTTAAAAACTCTGTTAGTGTGGTATCAAAAATGGTCATTGCGTCGTAAACTTCACTTTTAAGTATTACATTTTGCTGTAGCATGTGATCAGCTCTCATCCTTTATGCTTAAAATTGTGTCCTAAGATTCATTTTTATGCTTTAACTCAAATCTAATGTAGCAGAGGAAGTAAATAATAAGCGGTCATTCCCCCTCATATGTTATTTAATGGCTACAGCAATGGTTCATTGCGGTAATTATCATTGTACATGACTGTAGTGTACAGTAAATGTATTTTAAATGTGTTGAAATGGACTTTAAACAAGGAATGAACCTCAGATCAACCTCTTTTTGATGAGATATGTGCTGTTACTTTTCTGAGCGTAGCTGATAGTCCCATAGACTTCAAGTATTTTCTTCATAGAGCTTCTGAAGGAGGAGCCAAAACCATGCAGAGGAACCAGAACATCAGACCTAACACTCCGATGTTCTACAACATTTCTCATGTGTAAAGAAACTCGTTTACTGTTCATCCTGTCCCTGGCACCAGTATTATTATTATGTAGATGTAGCTTTGGAGTGAAGACTGGTTGGTTCTTGAGGCAGAATGTTAAATGATCTCTCTTTCTTTCTCTTACTCTCTCTCTCTTTCATGAATAGATGTAAATGTACATGATTTTGGGGGTCGAAGTGTAAAGTGTAAAAATATCTGGTTAACTGATGCTGTTCAAGCAGATGTGTTGATTTTGGAGTAGTGAATTCACCGCCGCATGTAAAACTCAAACAATAGTGTAGTGTAGTGTTACAGTAGTGTACACTCTTACCGTACACGAGAGTAAGCGAAAACAAGAAGAACCGCAGTGAAGTGTTTACAGACTGATTAAGTGCTAAAGATCTTGAGTTGTTTATCAACGTCTTAATATCTCATGTTTATTTTTAAAGGTCAGCCATCAGCTTCTGTTGTTTTCTGGTTCACTGAAGTCTGCGCTTTTACATATCACTTCAGTTTGGTGTTTATGTAACTGTGTATGTGACAAATGAAAACTGAAAATATGTATATTTATATACTGTCATAATTTTGTCAGGCCATGTGTTGTTTCAGGCTTTAGAAACTGTAATTATTTCACTAGAACTGTGTTAGTATTTAAGAAAATGATTCAGTCAGTCTTGGGTGGAAACTGTCTGTGTTTCCAGACGAGTATCACTTAAAACATTCTGTGATCATTTTTAAGAACTATTTAAAAGTATGAAAGAAGTTGAAGTTCATGTGAACCGTAAGTTTCAACCGACTTGAGTGTTGTGATGTTTTTCACAGTGAAACGAAAAGTGAGGGCGTGTCTTGTTTTTTTCCACTGGGAATTTATTGGATCTGAAGAAGTAGGGGTTTCAAAGCACAGTAACTGACCGTTGGAGGGGTGTGGTTAATGCCTCTAGCTCCGCCCAGGCCATCAGATTGACATCATCGGAGGAGGTCTGCCATTCCAGAAGGTAAGTATATGTTCAGATTTGTATTAAAAATTACAAGGGCACATTAAAAAGCAATGACACGCACTGATAAATTATTTAGAATAAACACTGCAATGTTTCATTAGAAAACAAGAATATATTTTGGTTTCATGGTGACTAAGAACAGTACCCACACAGCATAGCTGTCATATGATACCCAGATGTGATAAACTTAACTCCAGATTAAACTCATTTATTAACGGAGAAATTCACAGTCGCTTGGTAAAAAAGACTGAGACCAGACCAATTATTCTGATTAAATGAGGTGTGAGGTGTGAACGATTCCATTTAGAAGTGACATCCAAAACACAGCCTCTGCCGCTTCACTACTGTTCCATTCAAAGTGAAGCGTATCTTTTTGGTATTTATACTGGAGTTTACATAAAACACATAAGAATCACTATTGAGCTGTTAGTTTATAAAGCAAGGCTCACATCAGAAACTTCCCCTTTAATATGTGCGTCATCACACCAACCTAACTGGATTTTTAACTCTCGTATTCTGGTCAACTTTTTTATCTCAAGTTTATCTTTTTACAATTTGTTTTGCTGGGATCTAACGAACAATGTTACAAGACTGGATACAGCCGCATTTCTGCAAAACTGCATGTCAAGATTGTTGTAAAACAGAGGGATGCAGCTTCAATAAGTTAGCAGAGCTGCAGCCTGCAGCCCTCACGAGTGAAGATAAATATCTTTTAGCTTTACCCTGTTAAAACTTTGACTCTCGGGAACTTTCATTGGTCTGAGAAACTGTGGAATGCTTTTCACAGCCTGAAGTTCTCTTTAATCAATAAGAATATTTCAAATTTTTTAATTATTTACAGCTAAATTCTCGAATGAATGAATGCTAGCATTCATATGAAAATATATGCGCACACACGCCGGTCTGCATCGCTAACTTTCATTAATGATGTTTTTAGTGGCATCTCTTCACCACTGTCTCATCTTCAGTGGACATAAAGCTTCCCAATCATCTGTCATAGGTCATGAGCATTTTACATCATCATTTAAGAAGGTGAAAGTACAGGAGATGGTCACCCGGACGTCCAGAACTTTGAAGAAAACATCAGAGAAGAGATTCAGAGGTAATGTTTTTATGCATTTGCTCTAATGATAAGATAAAATATACAAAGCAAAACGAGTTTATGTTGTTTTTGCTGCCTGTGTTTTACTTCACAGAATGTGCTTGAATCCACAGTTTGGCATGAAACTAAAAAACAATCAGATGTAACTCCTGAGACGGGAACCATTAGCTGTTTAATAATTATACTGACTTCATTCGCATGAAAACAGTGACTCTCATTTCTGGTCTCTCTTGAGGTGAATGCATCATTTTTATTGCATGGTTTCTAACAATTGACCATGTATAATGCTCCGCTGATAATGGTGTTGAGGAACATTTCAAATGGCCTCTTCGCGTTGGCAGCTGGTGAATGTTCTGTGTGGCGGAGCACCGGCCGACCGGAGGGTCTCTTAAAGCGACGCTCGGTTAGGCAAAGCACACACAGAATCGGCTTCCCGTTTTGAAATGCCACCCCCCATCACCCTTTTGTAAACATGATCATTGCTGGTAAATAGCGAGATGATCAGTTTTAATGTGCTTGTTGAATATGCCGAGTGGATATCGTTATCTTTGTCTTTTTCTGTCTTTTTTTCCAGTTCGCCTTTTTTTGTTTCCTCCAGCAGATACATAATGGGTTTGGATTCTTTTAGCCTTCTGGAAATTGTAGTTATAATTGAGTCAGTGACCGTCTACAGTCCTGAGAGCTCTCGCGCTGACTAACTGTGTTGGCAAACCTAAGCTGTGTATGCAGAGAACGCTTGGCTGTGCTCATTAAATGAATTGAAACAGTTGAAGCACGCAGTCTAATAATGCTGGAGACGAGTTCTTATAATCAAGTAATTCTTCGCACCTGAACACACAGAGAAACACGCTTAATGTAATAGTTTCTTATGCCACCAGGTCAATCTTTTTAAACAATGTTAAAAACCATTTCCAACATATCATAAGCGGAATATTAAATCTTTCGCGGTGCGTTCAGGTAACAATGTAACACATTTACGGTATTTAATTTAGTTTTAATACGTGTTAATCTTTGGTGCTAATTAATTTAGGCACACAGAAGTGCGAATGACTTATCTGTTCAATCTGGATTTTATTTATAAATGTTTATTCACTGAAAAACAAGAGTCCCTCTGTGGCTTTGGAATCTGTGTCTGAACCTTCATGAAGCTCATAAATGATGTTAATATTGTTCCTTGGCTTGTCTAAACAAACCTACAAATTAATGGTCATTAATGCGGTTTTGAGGGCGCATCAATGCAGATATGCGGCAAAGAGTTTCAGTGCTGTGCAAGTTGCTCGTTTACCGTAGTTGTTTCTGTTGTTTTTGTCAATGCTTCTGTATCTGCATTGTGGTCTCTTACTGTACATCTGACGTACGTTACAATGGCAGACTGCACTTTTATTGTGCTCTTATAATGCGGCTCTGCCTCGCGGTAAAGCATGATGCAAGATCGCTGATGTTTATGGCTCCCAAATTGCAGGTGCTTTCTTAAAGCACATCAATACATTCTCTGAAACGTTCCATTAAAGTCTAGCGCTTCACATGAGCCGAATGCTTCAAAGCGGAGGACGACAAGAGGTTATTAAATACATTTTCCTTCTGCTATTGTTGTTCTTCATGGCCCTCTTTGCGCAAGCGCTGGCCGATATAGATTGTTTTCAACTAACGGGCGGTGAAAATAGTTGCCTCATTATTTTTAATGGGGATTTCAAATCGCTCTATTTCAGCAGCGCGCTGTCATTTAGCTGGCCAGGCATACCGTGGGATTAAGGCGGATATGTTGGAGTTGCCAGGGGAAATGGGTCTAATTTAACATTATGTTGTGCCCCTACACTTCTAATATTGGTCCAGAGCCTAATGCGGTCGTCCTGAGAATGTTGTAATTTGTTTACATTGATGGCTGGTCCTTCATTGAAGGGAGAGGAGCGTAGAGGGAGAAAAGTTTGTTAGACGCTAATGGTGTTTGTGTTTGGGTCTGAACCAAGTGCCCATCACTGACTAATTGTTATCATTTTTCAATTTACATTAGGCCGCTGTTTAGCGAGTCCCCCAAGTCGACTCATCGTCCCCAGATTGCGTGTCTCCCAAATGCACCACGGCCCCTAACAAATGACATTTACCTCTGCATTTTCAATCAAGATGAGATTTTAATTAGGTCTTCTTTTCTCCTCTCTGGTGGGGTTTCTAATCAAATCAGGAGACTCAAATCCCTTCCTCTGCTGTTGTTTTTTTAGAAAGATCACTTGCATCACATCGCATCTGTTTTATTCGGTTGTATTCGTCTCTCATGGTAGAAGGTGGCGTTTGGTATGAGCATGGTCAAAGTAATAATGATACAGTTTCTGAGCTGTTATCTTTAAAAGTGACTCTTTTAATTGCATACACGCTGTAAAATCATTGGCTGTTTAGGCTTTAGGTTTTGTTTTAAGCTGTTTCAACAGTCTAGCATTCAAACCATCATGCAGCTACCCAGCTTACAGGGATCATTCTTAGAACATTGGCTAACGTTCCCTTAAAGTGTTATCAACGTTATCAAAAATGTTTTTGCCATAACATTAGTAGAACATTTTTTACATGATATATGGTTTGTATTAAAAACGCGTTGTTGCTACACAATTAAACATTTAAAAGAACAAGAAAAAATGTTAACACAATGTCTAAAAAACTGGATGTTTTGAATATTCCTAGAACTTTAAAAAAACAATTTTAACATTTTTGTTACCCAATGGAAACATTAGAGAAACGTTCCTACGACCTTAATTTGTTAGCTGGGTATTCTGAAACAACAACACTGTAGAATTATTATCATTACCTAGAATAAATCGTGCAACCTTAATGTAATGGTCAAAAATAAACATTTAAAAATCCTTACATTGCATGTAAAGACATGTTTATCTGTTTATCAAGGTCTGTCATGCGACAAATATTGCCAGTGTCACATTCATCTCGACATCATCTCGAGTTAATAAACCAGACCTGACTTGTGACTCACTACAAAGAAAATAACAGAAGTGTGTTTTTAAAGCTCACAGACGTTTGATGTTTCATGTTTTTATCTTCACTGGAAAACTAATTAGTTGCTAAAGAAAGAAAATACAGTTCGGCACAATTTGATGGTAAGGGTTGGACCATCACATTTTCTTTCTCAAGTCAAAGCAGTGACAACAAACTGTGACAATTCATATTTCCTTTCAATTCAAACTGTGTTAATACATTGTTACATTATGTTGTGTAACATTGTGTCATTGGCTGAGACTATTGTAGCTTTCATTGTGATCTTTAAGGAAAAGGTAAGCATGCATTTTAAAGGGTAAAGACTGTTTTTAGATCAGTGCTCAAGACTCTTAATAATAAATCACCTTCATGTTCAAATGAATAAATAAATGACAAGAATGATGAATTCTGCGTTTGAATAAATAATTCTGTATTTTATTTAAACCTCTGGTGTCTGGAGCAGTCGGACACATCTGCAGTATGTGGGATTCAGTAAATGATCATGACAGCCTTTTATAGTTCAGTAAATGATAATGATAAGTGTTTTGAGCTGTAATTTTCTTAATGCAGTTTTAGTAACGCTTCTCATTACCATCAACCGAACAGCCCCATAAACAAGCCCCACAGATTGTTATGAAATTTCCCAGAATTCTTATTTGGCGTGTAACTTCAATAGCATTGTGCATAAACTGACACTATAAAGCGAGATGAGATATAAGACGACACATTTGATGCTGCTGGGTGAACGCCATGACAAAGCAGTTTAAAATGATAAAAAAAACAAATGCTTTAAAATAAATCCATGCTGCATTAAATAAGCTCTGGATTTGGCCCAATATGTCACATGGCATTTTATAAGATTACATGCATTATGTTTAAGCAGAACAGCAGCACCATGCAGAAAGCAGGTATCTCCTGGCATACACGCTTTGTCCACGGTGACTGGATTACACTGGCTGTTAGAAAACAGAGGAGTCGCACTGCTCACAAATGGAGCTGACACATCTTAAGATGCTAATCGTCTTAGCTACCGAATGAATCAAACAGTAGCCCTGAAAGAAAGACTCTGTGCTCAGAGGAGGAGGTCTGGATATTGTTGACTTCCCTCAGTTTTACTGTCTTCCGTGCTGCTGCATCAATATATTGAGGTGGGAAAAGGAGCATTTGGAATTCAGCGTTTTTCATAATCATACATGACTCACTCAATACCTTCTGAATCAGTTGAAAGCCCACCGCAGAAAAACAATATATCAGAGTCTATTTATAATGGATGTGGAAATCTCGGATCTCACAGCTGGGGCTGTTCTGTACTGTTGTTTCTTACTGTTTTCTGTCTGTTTTTTATTTGTTCCTTATAAGCTTTTCTGAGAGTGTGAAACAGCACGATTGCCAGTGAAATCCCGTGTCAAAACATCTTGCAAATTTAGTTGGAAAAACAACTTAAGATGCAGAACGTATTTAAAACGAAACCTGTTATCAATTTAATTTGAGCCTTTTTTAAAAAGTCTGATTCATTTCTTTCTTTCTTTTACATACTTTTCTTTATGGATGAAGTTAAACTGATTCAAATTGACGACCATGATTATAAATCATTATTATAAACTTGCTGTTGTGAATTAGGGGAAGATAAGGGTATTTTTTGAACACTAATCTGTAATCGCTCAATAAATGATGTTTGTTTATTTTTAACTAAATAAAGTTTAAATAGAGGTTTAAAATCAGAAAGCACATTTAGTTTGCTCTATTCATTGTGAACATTGCACAGGTCTTACCATCAGCAAAAACTGAAATACACTATTGCCAAGTAACCAGAGGACAGAACATGAGGACCTGCTGAAATGTGACCATGTATACTGTTTATTTTGGTAGACAGCTTGAAAGGTCAGTGGTTTAACATCAGGACAACGTTGATTTGGTTTGCTTTGGCCCTGAGGACGTTGACTTTTAAAACACTGGGCGGAGAAAGTTCAGTATATTTCTGCCTGAATTAGCGTAAATGAATCAGAGAAGATCCAGAGAAATATGCATAGAGAGCACAGCTATAGTTACACGCGTGGAAACCTTTGAGTGTGATGCTGAGGTGGGATTTGGGGACTTCGCTATTCAAAGGAGGCGTATTTCCAAGCCCCCAAAACAGCGAAACCTCAAAACGAGGAGCTTTTGAATGAAGAACTTGTAAACTCATAAATAGACCACAGAAGACCCTGTGAAGTATTCGTGTCTGTTCTTGGGAAAGGACCGTCATGGGAAATCTTTCAAAAGCATACTGAAGTTATTAAATGCCCTTCTTAAATCAAAAATGCTCTTTGATACATGTTTCCAAGATCCTTTAGCAAGTTTAGCTGTCGGAATGCTCAGGTGTTCCTGCTTAGAGACCGGTCCCCCTGACTGAACGTTTCTGTTGCAATATTTCATTGCTGGCAGTGATAGATTTGCTTTGTAACCTGTGCAGAGTGTGTGGACAGTATCTGATGTCAGTATATTGCCTTCAGTGCCACTGTGACTGCAGGTCGCTGGAATAAACCTTGATATACTTCTGGAAGGATTTGTCTGCTTGACAAGAGGTAGACAGTCAGAAATAGGATATTTCGGAGTGCCTTGTGGTGCAGTTGAGACACATTTGCATGCAGCATTTCTAAGCAAAAATCTAACCATGGCATAACCATGACTAGTAAACATGCACAATTCATGTTTAGTCAATGGTATCCTAAAATTGTTCTGCATTCACGTACAAACTAATGTACATAAATGGAGCTTGTTGATTTGAAAATGTCACAAGCCAAAATTATGCCTGATTCTTTTATTTTTATATATAGATGCAGGCGCTTCGGCTAATGCTGCGTGTTTTTTTAATTATTTCGTTAAATACAGCATAATCATCCAGTGGAGAAACAAGCGGCGATGCTGTTTACTTCTTTGTTATCCGCCCTCCAAATAATCACCGTTCTTAAACCCTCGGTCCTGCAGCCAAACAGAGATTCAGATTGCTCGTGAAAGCTAGCGGATTTGGTGGACTAATTATGTTCAGAAAAGCCATCTCACTCCCACAGATTTTAAACAGGAGGGGATCTTTTTTGGGCCCCTTGGTGACATTTTCTTTGGACGTGTTTCTTCAAATGACATTGTTTTTATGACGTTTGTACCTGGGATAGATTTTGGCTGGTGTATTTTGTTGGGTTTCAAGAAGTGCGTGAAAAAGCCATGAATCTGACCCGCATCCTTTGCCAGCTCCTGACCTCACCATTCTTCAGACGTCCTCTGACACTCCTGTTTCTTTATTTTGACTGTATTTTAAGTGTAATTTACTGCGCTGGTCTTGACTTGCTTCTTCCTGGTTTGGTGTGTGTTTCTTTCTCTGTAGGCCGTGGGATAATCTCAGTGCACCGAGGTGACCGCGCTCCTTGTAGAAGAGAATAAGAAAGTGAAAAGAGAGAATAAAAGAGTATTTGTTGGGTGCGCGCCGTCTCGGAGGCTGTTACCGCGGTAATTTTGGCGTAATTGCGGGCGTGTCGTCTCTCTTAATGTCGAGTGATTGCTGTGAAAGTGGTTGATAACTGCAGCTCTACGGTGTGACGCCCAGGACATTACACGGCCCTGCCAGTAAAGTAATGGAAATGTATGATTGTATCGAAGGCGTCAGATGTGTCGTACTCTCCGTTTCCCAGCAGTGTTATTTCCCTGTGCAACTTCAGCCGCAAGCTGGTAAATTGAACTGGTTGGAGATCGTGCGGTGACATTGTGGATCAAGGAACACAACAGCTCACCTGTATGGCTGCTCTCGCACAATCTTTTGTGAATAGATTGATGCTGAATAGCTCCAGGCATGTAGAAATGCAGATGTGTGTGTGTGTGTGTGTGTTGGTGTGTTAGTTTGGGTTTACTTACACACTAGGTGTGTTAAATTTTGGGGATAAATATGTACCCAAAGTCAGCAAAATTTGACAAATCTGAGCAAAACCTCTTTTTGGGCATGTCCTCACTGGTAATAACACTATAACAATATAGTATGTGTGTAAGTGTGTGTGTGTGTGTGTGTGTGAAATATCATGACAACCAACTGTGAGGACATTTTACTGGCCCTACTGGTAAGTTGGTTACTAAATCAAAAGGCTCATGAATATTTGTTTAAATCTCATGTCATGCACATGTTTGTGTAAGGGTTAGGTTTAAGAGGAGAGTTAGGATTGGGGGATAGAAAATATCATTAGCCTGATATAAAATCAATGGAAGTCTATGGAATGACCTCAGTGATACAAACGAACGTGTGTGTGTTCCATAAGCCGGGTCTTTGTGTGTTTGGGTAAGAGTCAAGAGATGACAGAGGTTTTGCCTTAACTACAGTTGATGAGTAGAGACAAGCTCCTCCATTCCTGTTTGCCCCCCCCCCACCCCCCCACCGGTCGGAATCACATTGGAATTCCACCAGGACATACAATCTATCACACTTTTTACCCACAAGCCATCACGGCAACAGGAGAGGGAGGACAAACGAGAGTGTGTGTATGTGTATCTTGGGTACCTGATTAGAATTATAGTGTGACAACAGTGGTGATCCCTATAGTTCAGCCCCGTCACAGCAGAAGACAAATTACTCCACCATACGATCCGCTTTAATGCAAATCCATTCACACACGTCTCAGGGCTTAAAGGTAGGGTAGGCAATCTTAGATGGGCCAACAATAGCAAGCTAGCTTAAAAACCATATGATCCTCATTTCAGAGCGTTCTCCAAAGCCACGTGTTCTCCAATACACATCAATGCAACACTTTATGTTCCTGCACCTTCCACCAAAGATACATATTTATATAAATATATTTAGATCACTTTACTTAGCGATTGCTGTCAGGATGTGAAGAGACTTTCAACCAGCACAACAAATAATGTTTCTGGAAGAAGTTTCTGGAGAGGTTCACCAGAATATGAAAACTCACCAAACCCTTAAAGTGGAAGACATGAAAGACAAAAGCACACATTTCATGAGGCATCTTTCCAAATAATGATGTTAAACATGAGTTTACATGTTGACAGTTTGTGTAGTGAAGAATTTTTTAAGGCTTTACGACACACACACACACACACACACACATTAACTTTACAAGCATTTGAAGCAGCCATGTAAGAAGTTACAACATAGTGTTTGCTGCTGGTGGATTTGGGTGGTTGATGTAAAGCCGGCATGTACAGCGCTCGATACTGTAATAACAGCCGTCCAGCCGAGAGCTACTGCAGAAATTACTTAATGGTAAAATCACCCAGTGTGACGGTTCGAGCAGTCGTCGGGCGGTTGTATGACGCCTGGGGACGGTCGTGTGTTAGACGAGAACATGACAGTCATATGATGAGGAACACAGAGCTCTGATGTTTTCCCTTTATTTTAACCTGCCGGAATAAAAACAAAAATGCACAGTTTTGTCAGCTGTCAAAACATGCTAAATCCAGCTTGTTGTTTTTATAGACAGAATAAAGTCAAAATTTACCCCATTAAATTTTTATAAACATGCTCCTGCTTGTTTATAAAACAAGCAAAAAAGAACATATTTTATAGGCAAATTTTTGTGTATAAAAAAGAATAACGTTTGTCTTTGTAATCTTTCGTCCAAATGTCATAAAGTGCTTCAGCTCTAAATAATTGTTTTTAATTTAATGTATGCTGTTAGCTAAAGTGTCATTTATGACATAAAGTGACAAAATCAATTTGATTAATTCAAAATGCAGTCAATATTTTAACCGATAAAATTTTAAATTTAAACATAAATTTTTAACGTAAATTTAAATTTTACGTTTTTTCCTTGAACATATCATGGTGTGAAATGCTAGTCAACTAGGTTGTTAACTTTTTAGGTTGTAAACTATTTCATGCTGATTTTAACAGACATCTCTGATCTGTTTGTGCAGTGTATCTATGCAATGAGTAATTGTTTGCTAAGCTGTACGCAGGTAACGTTAAAAAGTCTATTCATTATCCAAAATTCATGTTTACCACAAATTATAAATTCATTTTATTTCACACCTCAGAGATTTTTCATAAGCTGGTTCTTCTGAAGATCTTGGGAAGTTTATTGGTCTGTTCCAAAGCACGCCCCGTTTTAATATCCTTTTAGATTGCAGACAGGTTGAGAGAGTGCCTCCTCTTTCTGCTGGAGAGGCAATGGATTGTGGGTCGTCTCTAGATATGTGCAGCGCAAGATTATGCAGAAGAGAAAAACTCATTTTGAGGTCTGCTCAGGGGTTAGCTGCTCTACTGTTTACACTGTAATAACTATGTTGGACTTCTCTCCTCGAGTGTTTATATGTGTATGTGTGCGTCAAGTTTGCCTGGCTCCGAGAGGACTCACGTCAAAGCTGTCGGTCGGCATGGCGATAAACAAGCATTTCAGCGAGGGCTTTTGCTATCTTTACAGTCCAGACGTCGAGAAAGACAGACAACACAGTGAAAAACATTTATTTTCATTATCCTCTCTGCTAAATTATTCACACTCGGCCTGCCCACTATCTCCCAACAGCACCAAACTAGCTTAAAGCTGCCCTTTAGCCATAATAAAGAAGCTAAAGACCTGTCTTCTGTCTCTCCTTGAGCTCTCTGTCTCTCATTCTCCAAAGACGTCCATCTTTTCTTCAGCTTTTGTTTTTCTCACACTGATACTCACAATGTAGGCGGAGCTTTCCACCGTCACTTTCTTCCGGGTTCCCTGGAGTCTGTTTATTAGTGGAGGAGGGAAACCGGTGAGGGGATTTCAGGATGGGGCAGATCCTCCATGCTGAGAAGACCAGGAGGGGATCTGAGAGTCACTGATGGAGGCCAACCTGCAGTTCACTGCATGTCACTACATATCAGTCACATGGACCCTAGAGACTGCGCAGGCCATGTGCGCAACAGCGCCCCCTCTCACCCGGCACTGCACGTAGGTGTGCCTTACTCCCTGTTTAATGACATTCATCTCTAATACTCTAATACAAATGAGGGAATGATTAAATAAGATAAAGAACATTTTATCAGGGCCTGTTAGTGTAATGAATCAGATAATAAGTCTAATTGTGTAATTAGATTACGGGCAACTGTTTGTTTAAAGATCGTAAACAAGCAGCCGAGGCAGAGATGGCACTGGAAAGATAAGGGGAAGTCTACGAAAGAAACCATTGTGAGCGTTTTATTGTGCTTAATGGCCTGTGAACACAAGACGTGCGAGACGTTAACATCAGCGATGTCGCGTTTGCTCGAGTCTGTTTGGCTTTTGTTCGTTTCGTTTCAATGCCAACAGGTAAACAAAATCAACTTCCTTTAAGGAAATGATCTACTGTGAAATGATGCAGCCAGCACCCTGTATTGCGGCCAGCATGGAGAAATGCATATGTGCATTACGCAAGCTCACTGCATCCTGGAGATGGAGCAGGTCGCGGCTTAAGTCTCGCAGGCAATACCTAATTGCTCTCTTTTCTCCTCTGGATGTAAGCCACTGGAAGCTGCGGCTAATCCACAGTTAATTAAGTTTAAATGGAGCTCTCTTTACAGAGAAAGAGGAGCCGTCCAGACGCATTCATATCTGCTGTGCTGCAACCCCGAAGCTGCAGTGTTTCTCGCAAAACTCACCGGCCTGCAGTTATTTG
>JAZGTJ010006826.1:0-24087 GCA_036877575.1 Botia almorhae
ATTATGAAATGTAGGTAACAGGAGTGAAATATTGACTGACCGTGACACAGCGAGTGAACAAGTGTTCTGTTTGATAATCACTTGTGAAATGGAGGGAGACTGATTTATTCATTGTTTAGAGAGGGACTGGTGTATTGCACAATTATATAATACTTGTATGTTGATTTTAATGAAGACGGTGTCTAAGAATCATGTCTGGTAATCATCAAAAGCCAGGCTAAAAATTAATCCGTAGTACTATAAAAATGAAAACAATTTGCATATAGATCTTAAACATTCTTGAGGCACTTCAGGATCACACTGTGCATTTGAGTGTTCTATTCATTAGCATAGATAACATAAAAGAATGAGTCATCCGCTATATGCAGTTAATTTTAAATTGAGACATGATAAACTAAGTATAATTAACAAGTGATGCACATGATAAATGTGTATGTTTTACAAACAAGCTGGAGAGAGAGAGAAAGAAAGAGAGAGATAATACAACTAAACAGATTGACTTAACAAGATGTCGATTTGCAGAGCAGGCTGTGGAGTCACACCCTGGGAACTCAGAAACAGACAGAAGGAACACATGCATGCACACACACAAACACACACACACACACTCCACCACAACAGTACACTTGCAGATCTAGGCAAATGTAAGGAGTTTTTTTCCTGAATGAACATGCACACGCACAAAAACATCTGCCCTCAGCAAAATATTAAACTACAGAGACACTTTGCCATAGATAGAACAATGATAAGAACAAAACTAAACCTTATGGCGTATATCGTCCTCAGTCAACCCTTCTTGTCGTTCCGCTGGCTCCACAGATGTCACCTCTGTCTGCCAAGCTACTGTCCCTTTGTCTGGCGCGACAGGAGTCTGCAAGGGACCTCATGCTGTTGTATTGGGTCTGGGCAAATTGTTCACTGAGTTTCCTAGATTTTTTAGGGCTAAATTGCTGTGTTTAATGGAATAGTTTGGTTGCAAAAGCACTAGAATTTTACATTTTATTTGTAAGTAGAAATGACCATCTTGGATTTCATAGGTAATAATATGTCATATGTAATTCCTCTGACCTCAGGTTCAATCAGGTTTCCCCCTTTGCCTTGTTTACCTGACTGAAGAGATCCTGCCCCAGACTCATGCTATTGGTTGAACCAATATGTGTCAAGCCCATACAATATGTACAATATGTGTATATATCCATGTTTCAGAAACAGCATATGATATACAGTTAGCACATTGTTAAGGAAAATTCACATAGCGTGTAAGAATACAGTAGTTCACCTGTGTATTCAGTTCATTTTCTGTGCAAACATAAGTCATACTCTGTCTGATTAGTCACACATTCTGTACAGTATACATAGGATGCATTTGAGTAAGCTAATTAACACACCAGAAAAGCGTTTTAGTTCACTGATGTTTATGTCACTTTCAGCTCCAGCAGGTTAATTACCATTCTATAACATCCTATAATTCATTCTATTCAATTACTACATATATACATATGTAATTAAAAACATTTAACTATCAACATTGTTCATCCTTTTTATCCTGTCTTTTTTCACCAAATGTCAAAAAACAGTTTTGATCTTGAGCATCAAGATGATCTATAATCACACCAAAATTATTTATACCTTTTTGGAAATCAAAATTTCTAATTACTTGTAGACCTCAACATATCTTACAATTTACCATACAACTAACCCCCCACTCTTACCAATAGCCTGAAACACATATGTGCAGTCTGAAACATGTTTCAGAGGGTGCAAATTGCCTCTTCTGAGTAATACATTTGCCACAGGCAGTTCATGCTAGAGCTTACTAACAAAACAGCAGCTCTGTGACACCAAAAACAATAAATATCCCTCCATGCATCTTCCACCACTGCTCTCTCCCATAAACCAATAATTTGGGGTCCAGCACGTATGTTTGTTTTCGTTGATGGGGCCTTTCTATTGTGCACTGATAATCTGTTTTAGACTGACTGTGACTGTGTCTTTTATAACTAAATGAATCATAGACAGGAGATGTATGTGTCTGTGTGCTGTCTCACTCGCAGGCAGGGGACCGAAAGGGGCTCCCATGATGCTCAGACACAGGACTTATTGAATTTCATGCCGGTGTTTTTATTTTCTCATACTGCTACCCAGGGAGTAACTTCCCATCCCACTTATCTCATCATTATGTATGGAAGAATTCACCGGAGAGAGAAGGAGCACAAATCGGTGAAACATTAATAATTCTGTGAAAGTAAGCTTTGTGAGGAGGGGCAGCTTGCTGTTTGGTTTTGTTTACATTGAGAAACACAAACAAATCGCAATCAGATGTTTCAGCCACATGTACAAACAGCACTGATTTGTTTTCTTGTAAATTAATGACCATTTTATTCTGTGTTGAAATTCCAAGTGGCTCTTAAAAACTTTCTCTGGGTTTTTATATTATAAGAAGGATGAACGTATAGTTTTATCGTTCTGAATTTATATTTATGCATTTGGCAGTCGATTTTATCTAAAATGACTTACAATGCATTTAAACTGCACACTTTATCAGTATGTGTGTATGCTGGGAATTGAACCCATGACCTTGGCATTGCTAGCGCAACACTCAACCAGTTGAGCTGGGATGCCGAATAGAATTCCTGCATAATAAAAGATAAAACAGAGAGGACACAATTAAGTACTCTGCATTGGGTTAAACATAATGCAGACATATATTTGACTCCACTTGTGAAATATGGCAAATTGTTCTAGTTGTTTAACTCATTTTTGTACTAATTTACTTGTAAATTATACATTTGTATAAAATGTGTATATAATAAATAAATAGTTAAAGTTCTGTTTATAAAGAACTATTTCTTACTTACCATTTTATTTGAAGAAGCTTTCTCAACAACAAAGAACAGTTAAGATTAACTGTATTAATGTATTAGTATTAATACCTTTGGCTTTAGACCTTCCAAAGAACCCAAAGACTTTGATTAGCTGGTTCAGGTGTGTCTGAACCAAACACTTGTGAAGGCCAGCTGCCCTTTAGCAGGATTGAGCACTGCTAAAACTGACCCTTTTTAGTTTTATTACATATTTCCTCCTAATTTAGCAGCATAAATCTAGCAAACTAGTAAGACTGGTTCTTACTGGTGTCTATTTTCAGACTTCCTTGAAATGGCCTGGACATCCACAGGATTATTAATAACATTTCAATTGTGAAAAAATGAAAACCTCTTAGTACAAATGAGTGACTTGTCTTCAATTATAATGGGCAGTGTGATTATTTTCCTTTTTTGATTTGGTGCACATTTTTTTGAACTGACACTGTGTATTGGTTTTCAGTGTTAAGTAATAAAATATGTGATGCATGTGGAGCCAATGAGTGTGTGGAGCTACCCAGACCAGATGAAACCTTGCATCATTAAGAAGTTTTAGCTTTTGCTGTTCGTCACTCAATCCCACTGTGCCTGATTAGTACATGTTATTAGCAAGCTAGTTTTCTAAATGAAGTTTTTAATTAATTGACATTCATTTGTTTAATAATATTAACAAGAATCAACTGCGTCATTATTGTTACATACCATTCAACTATACTGCCTTCACATAGGTGGCATATATGTTATAAACTGTTAAAAGGTGGGTAAATTCCCCACCACCCTCTCATCTGAGTGCCATAATGCATCACTCTGCAGTCATTTTTTTTTGCTTTGTAAAAGTCATGCAAACTTAATATTAGAATTCTTCTTTTGCTCTATTGGAACTAAAGGAAATCCTGTAATAACGATCGCTACAGTCACCCATTTTCCCTCTACACCACTGTGCAGTTTAGCCTGCTAATGTTCCACTCCAAACCTAGAAATGGTCAATATGCTAATAATATATTGCAATATATAGCCCATATAATAAGCATTATCATATCAACCATGGCAACTGTTTAGACTGACATTGACATTTATTTCTGTTACATTGCAGCATTCTGTAATTGTCTGTTGCTCTACTGTGATAATACTGTATGTGAGCTGCAGACACTTTCTTACTGAGTTCAGGAGTATGCAGAGAGAATCAGCTGCAGAGTTCAGTTTAGCCATAAGGGCATTGTGCTTTTGCAGAGAATATGTTACACTCATAATGAGTTGATCTACTGTGACACCACAATCTGCCACCCTTAGATGTTTCAGCATGTTGGTCCAAGACCACCAACTGATATGGGGACAGTGCCCTGGTCCCTTGAGCCAGGAAATAAATGTTAAATGTTAACAAACGATAGTAAGATGTGCACTCGCGCCTATATCTGTTTGTAATATACTGTACAGAAGTTTGTCTGCAGTTGTTCTCAGACCTGCTGTCTCATCCCTCAGATCATTATTTTCCATCTGATCACATCTGTTCACGGACCAGCTTTAAAAGATTTAATGAACCACTGTGCACTTGCACAAACACGCATTGACATCCAATGGTGAGACCAATTATGAATCAGAGGACTGGTCTGCATGGATCAGAGGAGGCTAGTAATGAGGAATGTGTGACCAAGCCAGACCTCTCTCTTTCAGGTGCCTCTCCATCTGTTATCCCTCCTGGGTCAATTATGGGCCCCTGTCTCATGCCAATATGAGCCCACCCCCAACCAAGATTTTTGATTGGCTACTTGCCGCCCATTTGTCATCGTATTACAAGCCTGTGGTCTGCTGCGTAGCCCCGTTACCTGCTACCCGTGCTGCCTCTGTTGGCCCTGAGCGAGTCAGAGCATGGAAAGAATGGAATCTATTCAACCTCAGGTCCACTTCTTTCTTTCATTACTGTTGACACGCTAGTGTGTCTGGGTGATTTGGCCTAAATTCTATCCCTTTTCTCCCCTGTCGCTCTTTCAGTTAGACTATTATTCCTTTGTACTTTTTTGTGTGTGCATTACTATTGGATTCTATTATTTGATATAGACCCTCTAACTCTCAGAGATGCATAACAAATTTAGATTTTTAAATGTGTGCTGTCTAGGCTATTTTATTTTGGAATAAAGGTGGGGATGGTGGTCAAATGCCGATTTGACACTGCATTTGGTTCAAATTGTAATGTAGGGTAATCATATTTAAATGCTATTTCATTAATCATAGTTAAAACTGTTTTTTTCTATTTTATTATGAACTAATTTCAAATACCAAAAATAAAATGTGTAAATGTGTCTAGCAGGTATATTTTTGCAACCCTGTTCCCACTTGATCACTGCATTAATTTGTCTAATTCTGCACACCCCCACAATTTTTTAAATCTAATTTTTGATGTTTAATTAATGTTATTTGATATTTAAAGCTAGAATATGAGAAATATTGTTTAAAAACTGTTTAGATGCACATTCTTGTAAGCATGGCGCTAGCAATGCAAGGTTCATGGGTTCGATTCCCAGTGAAAACCCTCTGATAACTGATGTATAAATGTATACTCTGAAATCACTCCAGTTAAAAGTATCTGCCAAATGCACAAATATATAATGTGAGCTATTCTTGGAAAGTGCCAGCTATGGTATCTGATGTAACATCTGAATCTTCAAACATGATAACATCTCATTGAAGTGGTCAAAGGTATTTCTTGTGCTTATAGCAAGCAACTTTTTCTCTAGTCTGTATATTAGCTCTGTAAAGATGTGAGTGGATTATGAAGAGGAAGGTATGAAACCAACTACAAGAGCCCTTGGAGCCAGTAAAAATGAAAGCTTATAATGGTTTATAATCAGATACCTGGTTAAAAGGGATACTCTATAGAAATGTGAATTATTATCCAGTAGGTCAATTGTGGGCCATAGAGGAAAGAGACTGAGAGACTGAAGTACTCAAACAGTTGCAGGACTCATTCAGCTCTATATAAATCTAGTATTTGGTGTAATGGTCAGATTGATAGCAGTAAGCGATAGGTCATGTGGAGAGTGGTCTGTGGAGTTGACATTCAAGTAGTGCATTATTATGTTAATCTGCTGGCATGAGTAAATGTGGTGTCAATGGGAAATGGAGGGTAATAGCTACACAGATACTTTAACCAGGGTTTTTAAATGGTATGATTTTAACATAGCCCACATGCACATCAGGATAACTGTAGCTGGAGTTCAACCAATGAATGCTCAATGATGTTGGAAGTTCTTATTAAAATGACTAAAGGTGAGTGTCAGCCTTACCTGATAACTGCCCTGTGGTTTTGTTTTGTTTGTTGTTTATTTCTCACCCACAGAGTGGCAGCAGATGTGAGTAGTTGCCTTGATAGTTTCTCCTAATGCGCAGAAGGTTAAAAACATTTTTTGTGGGTCTGACTCAAATTTTAAATCTGTTGTTGTGCTCTGAACAGGAAAAACACACATCTTATGTTTACAACCCTGATCCAAGCTAAATCCTAATCTATAGTAAGTGTGAATGGTCAGATTGGATTTCAAGTACTTGTTTTGTTATTATGGAAGCAAAGCATATGTAAGGTCATACAGAATGTACAATATTGGTGGTGTTTTTGAATTAACTTATTTTGACTCACTGTGTCCTTGTACAGCACACTATATAATATTAAATATGAATATTGTGAATAATGAATGGATGAAACAATGAGTTTTGTTTGCACAAACAAATGAGTTTTGTTTGTTTTCTTCTCACTGCAGGGTGAAGTTAAAAGATGGTGTGGCGTTCCTTGGAGCACGACCCAGTAACCCCACTCTCTGGATGGTTAGTCAGGACGTGAGAACAGAAGGTCATAGGGTCGTGACCCTGCATTGCCGCCGTAAAGAGTCCAGCTATGGGCTGAGGTCAGTTCTCCGTCAGCTCTTTCATCTAAAGCCTAGCCTGACACATTTACTTATGCTGTTGTCTATCAGAAATTTTGCCTCACAGTTGCAGTTGCACTCATGTTCATCAGGCAAGTCAAAATAATATATGAATGGGAATGTGTAAAGTATACAGATATGCCCACAAAATATTTAGACACTTACACCACAGTTACATATTTATGAATGTCTTCACATTATACAGCAAAAGATAAAACCAAGCAACATTTATTAGATATATACAACGAACAGGCTTTTCATTCAAAATATTTCAGATTTAAATGAAAAAACAATTGATGGTTAAAAGTATTTAAAGAATGGCTTTGAAGGGTAACACATCGTTTGTCTAGCCCATGTAGCATCTTATGCTATAAAATTGATAAATTTTTAGTGTGTGACTTAAGTGTCCAAATACATTTTGAAGCCACTGTACAGTATATGTTGAATATGAGTTTAAGTAGAACCCATGTTTTTAAATTTCCCTGATTTATCAAATAGTAATATTGGGATTAGAAAAACAAGTTCTGGACATCAACAGAGAAATTAAAAGATTTTAATACCCTGTGATAGACTCAAGAGTGTGGTTTGGAAGTTACTTTGAAGCTGTGAGAAGTCAAAAGCAGACTTAAAAATATATCCAGTGGATATTTAAAAGTCTCAACCAAAATAGGACCAATTTAACATTGTTTAAACATTGGTGAGGTAAAAACAGCATTTCATCTTCTTGTTAATCTTGCCTGGAAGGAAAAAGTTAACAACAAATCTCTATTTCCCTTCCTATTAGTACAAGAATATTAAATCAGTGATCCAAGGGGGCCTAAAAGTTGTTTTGTCCATTTCCGAATCTTATTTGCATGTTCAAATTAATCTGGAAAACAGGAAACTGCGTTGATGGATGAAGAAGAAAAAAAACGTGGTCATTAAGTGCGGATTTGCAGTCTTTGTGTCATCATGCTCATAATCGCATTTCTCCACAGATCTGGAAATAGCGTTAATAAACTGGGCTCCGCATTGACAGGTGTAATTTTACGCATTAAGTGCGGTTTGGTGGAGGTCTGTAAACTTGGAAGATTAAGCCCAGCGCTGTCAAGCTCACAGAAACACAAAAATCCAACACCCCAGAAACAGGTCTTTTGCATAGTGCCATGCACCTTGTACAACTCTACGACTACAGTTGAGCTACAGAATGTACATGTACATGGTATAAACATGCATTAGTGCTCTAATGTAGTAAGTAATGTAATCATAAAATCAAAGTAATTCATAAAATTCTTAGTAATCCCATCACAGGTTGTCACAAGAGCCACATTTGAGACCAATGTTACTACCAGCCTGGTGTAAACAACGTGTTACTAACAGGTGTATACAGTCCGATCACCTAATCTGAATTTGTAAAATCCACCTGAGAGTGATTTTAATACCAGGTGTAAACACAGCCTTTGAATTTCTTTGTTTCCTAGGATACTCCTAAAAACCAGCCATGCAAATAGACAAGCAAATTGTAAACAACAGCATACTAAAACATTAATAACCCAGCTTTTCTGCTTTGTTTTTATACGTTTGGACAGCTGTATCAATAAAATTCTTGTTAGAGTATATTTGTGGGAATCCAGAGTCCCTTAAGAACTTTCATAAAAGGACTGTAAGAATGTTGAGGAGGGGAATCTGTGGCAATGGGCTAAAACACAGGCAGTAATATAAATAGATTTCAAAGCAGTTTTTCGGAAGCTTATCATATTTTTTCTTGACTCTTTGAATTATCTCTGGACTTAACCACAGGCACAAAATAGGTCAGTGCACTACATGAAAAAATGTGTTTTATTTCAATTTCAGAGGTTAAAAGAGCATAACATCAATTTATTGAAATATGCCCCTTCAATAGTTTGTCACCATGTCAGAATGTGGCATTCTAGGTCAAGCTTTAAAGTATTTAAAGAAATAGTAATAAAAACTCAAATGTTACATTCTGAGTAAAATCATTTTTTCACACTTCTACTTTAATGTCATTTTTGTGTTAGCCTCATTTTGGTTATAAAGTTCAATTGTATATATTTTCTTGTTTTACAGTATATACATTTTCCATACTCCATTCTCATGTGCTTAAACAAAACAAAACATCCAGTAAAAGACCAATACAGACAAATAGAAAGTTGCTTTTCCTTAACTCGATATTGTGATATTGAATGGAATATTAATCAGATTACCCAGCTGCCTGTGTAATAGGGATTCCCTAGCCATATCACATGACAAATTTCTGCTTAATCCAGTCTGGCATTGATCTAAAACCTGGTGTTTTGGACTAAATAAAAGCATGTTAGCTTTAATCTAGGTCTTTTGGGATCGACCCAGACTCCAATCTCTCCAGCTGGCGTAGGCACTTCTTAAGAAGACATAAGAAGGGCCCAGTGAGATTTCTGTGTATGATGCATATTACCCCAGCTCAGCTCATCTCATCTCATTATTCAATATTATTGTCTTTCTACATTTAATAGATATCTACAGTATTACGCTGTTCTTTTTTCCCCCTTATTTCTCCTCTTATTCTCATTACAGTGTTGAATCAGTTTCTATAAGCATGTGTGACCTGTCATCCTCTTTCTGCTTTCTTTAATATTCTCTCCCATTTTTTCATTCCCTTCATCTGTGATAGAGGGACAAAGTCTTTGTGTGGACAGACAGCAGGGCAGGTCGATCCGCTCCATCTCCCACCTTTTTCTTTATTACATTCTCTTGTTCTTTTCTCGGCGGGGGAAATTTGATTAGGCGTGCTATTACCTTCAGTAAGGCACCTTTCACCTGCCATTTATGAAGGCTGTTACAGGAGAATAGGAGCTACTGTCAGAGAGAGAGTGGGAGGGGTTAGAGATTACATCACACACCAAGACAATAAGAACGAATGATATATGGAAACAGAGGAGGTAGAGATAAATAAAACATTTGGGTCTGTGTGTAGTCAGCAGGTTTTGGATGCCATACAGCATGTTTGGCGCAGAGTAACTTTGTTCAATCTGCCTGTCACGCTGACAGGGTTTGTTTGTGCGAAGAAGGTTAGAACAATATTGAGTTTCAAACCATTGAGTTCAGCCTTCACTTTTATTGCTAAAAGAGCAGTGACACGGGCATCTCGCAGACGCAGGAACCCTTGCGCACCTGGAGCAGGGGCAAAGTGTGTTAAAGCATAAGGGTCTTGCAGTTTGATTGTTGATCCTCATGCATGACTGACTGAAAAATAAGATTGATCGCCATGACAATGGGATAGTTTATACATGCAAAGCTGAAGTGGCTCTGTAAATAAGTAAAGAAAACATATAAAACAAGCACCCTGTGTGCTTGATATTGGTTTAGTTGCACAATTCACCTAAAATAAATTTTGTTTTAATTGTACACTCAAACAATATTAATACACTTTTGCCTCTTTCCCCCTATCCCTCTATGTCATAAACTATGACACCTAGACTTACCCACAAGCCTTTGTTACTTTTAAACATACTTAAAATTTATAATCCCAACATGAACATAAGACGTGGTTGTGTTAAAACAGGTTTAAACAGTTTTTGTTCAGACTGGTTTAATTTGCTGGTTTGGAGTGGCAGTGAGTACACACCAGCTGTTGGGAGACCTGTTAACCAACCAGCTAAACCACCTGAACACCAGCTTGGCCAGGCTGGGAGACCATAGCATAACATTATTATGGAGACAGCTGACTTGATGGAGGAATTTGCAGCTTTACTACAAAGGCACCTACTCACAAACTACAATTCATGTTTATCAACAGGTGAGAACCAGACCTGTTATAAACCTTAATATACTTGAATTAATTTAAATTTGTTAGAAAATGTACTATCCAAGTAGTAACAGAAAATGTTTGTTGTCATAATGATGATAGTAACACACATAGAAGTAGTAGCTGTTCCGTGCTACAGTGGTTAGCGATCACACTGCATGCAAACTGCATGTAAGCAAACTCCGCAATATAATTAGCAGGTCTGCTAAGCAAAGTTTTCTTTCATTTTTAACATAGCCCTGGTTTCACACAGCAAAACATTTGAGCTAAGGCAGTCAGACAAAATCAGGTAATTCAGACACATTCTGTTGGAACCAAACAACTATGTGTGTTAATTTACCTTTAATAAACAATAAACTGCCCCATGAGGCTTCTCCACAGATCTGTGCATTGTGAAGCACATGAATCAATCTCACTGTTTCACGCTCCACATGCTAAATAACTTTTCTAATGGACAAGATTTGTCTTAATAATCACAAACCCACCCTGAGACAAATGCTGACTCCAAATACCTAACTCAGAGACTTCACTGGCTCGTGTGGTCAACTACTTAGTGACTGAGGTAGGCTTTAAAAGCCTCTCCAGCCTTGTGTCTTATGACGAACTGCCTTTTTAAGTGTTTTTTAATTCTTCATGTTGGTAGCTGAAAAAGATTCTTTGTAAAAAAGCTGAAGATGTCACAATGTTACTAGGTCAAACATCACTCTGGGTGTTTTACTCTGGGAAAACTCAAAAAAAGAGAGAGAGTGTATTTACAGTTGCTTGTAACATGGAGAATAAATAAGCTTGTAATGGGTTAAATGTCAAGAGTGAGGAAAAACGTTATTCCCTTTAATTTACTTCACAAAATTCTTCAGCTTATTTTTTTTATAAATATGTGTACAGGTGTTCCTGTAGCTCAACTTGTAGAGCATTGCATAAAAATCTGCCAAATGCATAAATGCAAATATAAGTATTGACATAAAATTTGTCCCTAATGTCATGTCACACTGAATAACTTGTCCCTAATGTCTGTAGGTTTGATCTGGCTTAACGCAGTTCTGTCTTTATACTGTTGACAAACAAACAGAGAACAATTGCTCCATGTAGCAGTTTCCATGCAGATGCTTTGTGACCCAGGAGAGCCTGGGATTCAAAAACTGTTTTTTAAAAAGTGTAATTTAAAGTGCTTTCCTGATAATGGAGCCTTTATTATTCATCTTTACTTTAAGAAAACCGCAGCACATTTCAGGGCATAAAATGTCATGTCAACTATTTAACTAATTAAACTATTTAATAATTAACTTGAGATGGAGACGTTTCATGTTGTTAAAGTGCCCGGCTCCAAGCATTAAACCAAACTGTTTTCATCAGTCACTCTGGTTCCTAATCTGTCTCTATTAGCTCTCCATGGATATTAGTGTCGTAATGTTCGGATAATTCACTACGGATGGTCGAAAAACACAGACCTAAGACAGCACGCTGGTTTATTTCAGTGCTACCGTTCAGCATATGAACAGTACCAAAGGGGATGATTAGACCAATCACATTGCAGTACAATCGAAAGAAAGGGGCAAACAGGCTGGCTGTCTAGAGCAAACCATATGTAGCCCTTAGGACAAAGAGTCGAGTATTCGCCATCTGGAATTAAGTGGTTCAGTTATTCATGATCAAGACGGCTCATGAGATTTGTTCACAGTTGGGATTAGAGCAGAACTGTTGGCTGTTCAAGCCTTTTCATTTGTATTAAGACAAATGCCTTATCACTATAGAAAATGTCCCTTAAATTGATGCTGTTTTATACTATGATTGCATTAGGCACATGAGGGAATTAAACAGTCTTTTACTAAAAAAGCTATTTTTGCTTGATTTATTTTAACACAAAAACGTGATTTATTCACTACCCACAATTCAGTTTAACCATTTGCTGAATATGCCATGCCAGCACAATGCCATGTGTTTTTAAATGTAGTTACATACCTTCTTGCTATATAAATTAACTTATATGTTTTGATCTATTAATAAAACTCATATTTGCCAGGTGGAGTTTAGCTTATTGGTATCACCACCTGTGGAAAATAGATCATGATCATGGAAGCAGGAATTCATCAAATGATGTTTAGATGTTGAAAGAGCATTATAAGCAGGCATATATTTGGATGCAGCATGCAACATTTCCTGCAAAATACCAGATCCTGGTAGTCTGCTGCCCCTTTCAGAACCGAGCCCTCACAACAGGCCTGCAGGATGGATAATTGCAGGGTGCAAATTGTGTTCTGCACTAATTTTTCGGGTGTTTGCACCATTAACCATTTACATAATTCCTTGATGCTAATAAAGGCAGCACAGACAAATAAACGATGCTGTCGGCGGGTGTGATTCACTCTGAGCGAATTCTCCATGTTGCGGTTAATTTGGAAATAAACAGGAAAGACTTCTTTCCATTTCGCTCATAGTCCTCTGAGGACTTTAATTTATGTCAAAGAACTTCTACCTCATTTTCATTACTGATCCACTTTTCCAATCAAAGGCATTTCAAACACCTGTGTGCATGTTTGCTGGTTCCTGCTGTGAGCTATATTATCATTGTGGCATCAAAATGAACCGCTGATTAAAATGGACCCAGCGTGGTGCAAGCGCACTCACTCGCGTGTTAGCCCGCAGATGTGCGTGCCTGTGTCGGATATCTGCATGTGTTGCTTTTGGTGCTCAGTTCTGATCATATTTCCCTCCAGGGTTATTCATGCTATTCATTCAAAAGCAGACAAAGGCAATTTACTTTATCTGGGACCTGTGGATAAAGCAATCTCCTTCAAGACAAGCAGAAGCTTGAAAGTGGAAAGCCGTTACAGGGAGCAACAGGTGGTTCAGAGAGAGAGAGAGAGCGAAGAGAGAGAGAGAGAGAGAGAGAGAGAGAGAAAATGTTACAGAAGGAACTGGGAACAGAAGAAGGATGGAGCTTAGAAAAGGCATCCCGTGGTGTCGGCTTTGTCAGATACAATTTACGTCAGCTCAGCAGCATTTTCTTTGGTATACTAGAGAAATGGACTAGGAAGTGTGTACAAAGCTTGTTAGATTGAGTGTTTGTGTATGTTTTTCTTTTCTGCTCTGATGGCCAATTTTGGTTTTTGAAATGTAAACTATTATGGTCTTGTTGTGCCATGTGAAGTGTCAACAATCGTGTTAAAGGTGGGCTGGCAATCTCTTTGCCCTAAAGCACATTTTTTATGTCCCGTGGTCATCGCTGTGCTGTATCAACCTTAGCCATGTATATGTATTTCAGTATATGCAATGTAATACAAGATGTAGTGTTATTTGCACACCATTCAAGAGTTATTTGAGCACTTGTATGAATGGCTTTGCACTTCACAAACACATTTATCAAGGTTTAGTAACCCATACTTAAAGTGTGACCTGTATTTAACCCATCCACTGAGCAACGAATACACAGGCTGCAAGCTGTGAAGACAAACACACCAGTAGCAGTAGCAGTAGGCAACTATCACTGCAGAGCCCGGAAAGCAAATGGGGAAAAGGTGCTTTGCTTAGCGGCCCGTCAGTAAATTTCTGCCATCATTGGGAATCAAACCTGATCTTTGGGTTACAAATCCAACTCTCTAAACATTAGGCCACAGCTGCCCACATTTTTATCTTTTTTTATCAACTGATAAAATATCCATTAGAAAGTTTTTTTATATAAAAAGAAATAGCACAAACACTGCAAACTACAAAAAATGGAACAAAAAATATTTGACATTTTTCAGGTTTTGATTCCCAGTGTTTTTGCTGTGTGAAACAGTGTTAGTGCAGCGTGAATCAGTTTCTGATTCGCGCTGTGTGCACCACACTAGCATTGGATTGCACAAGTAAATGGATTCGCTCTCCAGTGGGTCGCATTTCACGGTTGGGTAGCACAGTTTTGTCCCTTTTGTCCTTTTTAAATATTTAGGGTCCCATAGAGCTTATACAGTAACTAGATAAATAGGCTGTGCGACTGCAAAGAAATACATATTCAGAGCCGAGTAACTAATTTCTCAATGAACTGAACCAGCTTATCACTTGTGCCAGTGGTTACACTGTAAGGTTGTGGGTTCATAATAGTTTTGCTCCAATGTTGATATATCTAGCCAATGTTGTTTTTTCATTCTGCTTCAGTAGATGCAGGCTGTGATTAATGCCTGTTGGTGAAGCAGGCACCTCACGAGAAGAATATGTAAATGTTTGTCATTAAGTTCACTTTCTTTAATTAGTCCACAGATTTTATGACCGAATGCCTCTAATTACAAATCAATGTCTAATTTCTATGGAAGGCCTACCAGGTACAGTGTGTGTGTTTGTTTGTGTGCGTGTTTGTGAGTGAATATAGGACAGGCATCAAAGACTTCTCTTATTCTGAGCCCAGTCAGTCAAAAGCAATAAATTTAGCCTTGTGATCATACTAATATTTGGTACATATGTTTGTTTGATCTAAAGTGTCTGCACATGCTTTCCTTTTACAGCTGACAAACAAGTGTGTTTGTGTGTCTGTGTCTATGTGCGTGCAATGAACTCATTTGTAATTTGCGGGGGGACTTATTAGCGTAAAAAGCGGGAGAAAATTCTTTACACACACACCTGTACAGATAACATAAAGAAAGAGAGAAAATAGGTAGCAGAGGTTCGGAGAAGGAGCAGCCAGGCTGCCGAACAATGGAAAGAGCAACAAGTAGTGAGTGAGAGAGAGTGATGAGAGACGTATATCAGCATTTTATGACACTTTCCGCCAGGGTAAAATTAAGTGCATTCAAGGTATGGCTATTGTTGCTCTACCAGTTGAGTTAAACAAAGAGTTTTAGCAGTAATATAATCGAAACTACGCTGAAGTACTGCAACCAGCCTTCTGTAGCTGTATCAGGTGGAAGCACCAGTGCCTTACTGCAGGTGTTACACATCCTGAGCTTGAACAAACTGGCAGCTTTACAAGCCTTATGTGTGATTACTACAAGCTTGTAAACAAGACAGGAACAGCTTGTCTAATCGTAGGTCTTTCTGTTCATTGCACTTGCAGACTTGTTAATACTTTATTTGAATCATCCCTTGTGTCCTTCCAATAGCCTGTTGCAGTGCTTAGTGTGAAGCTAAACTGTGTTTTAAAGATCATTAGAACTCCACAGCTACGCTTCTGTCCATCTTGTAATAAACTGAGCAATGTCTATTGACCATTTACCTTTAAAACATGATTTTACATTAGATACAAATAGACACATTTTTCACAAATTCACATTTGTGTTTGAGTAGCTCTATCTGTCTCTGTTTTTGTACAACATTTTTAAAGGCAATGTCACACCGACTGATTATTTATCTAATTATCAGTCTAATTATTAGTTTGCAAGTAAACAAAGCAGTTGTTGCATTTACGGTATATGAGGTTTACGTCTAGCAAAATAAAAACTCTATCCCATGCATTGACTATAATTAAAACTCACTGTAGAGTCGTTATACTGCCTGTTGCTAACAGGTATTCATGCTCAACTGTTGTATTCTGTAGCTGGGACAGAATCACTGTAACTCCCACAATGTTGTGGGCGGCATTGTACTTATTTGCAATCGTTCATAGTCTAAGACCCAATGACTCATAGTCTGGCATTAGGACAGCTATTAGCCAATCAAAATGACACACAATCATCTATATTAGGAATGTAATTATGGGATGTGTGTAGCTTTGCCTTGTCAATAACACAAAATACAGATGCTCACATAGTGTCACAATGCTCCAAGGTCAGTGCAGTCCGTTCTTCAGCTATCATTACTGTATGTGATAAACGAACCTGTAATCTTTCTTTGTGATAAAGGCACCCTCCCTTGAATCTTTGCCAAAGCAATTTCAGTCTGATTGGTTGGCCACTGAGAAAGCAGCATCTGATTGGCTGTTATTACTAGGAAAAAAATTACATGTTCACTAGCGCTGTTCTTCTTTTCACAGTTTATCCTCTCCTGAAATGGGCCGCCTGCTCAAATAGAGGGCCCAGACCTGCCAATCTCCGGTTTATTTGACAGGGCAATAGTTAACCTTCCCCTGCTATTCACTTTGTGCTTTTACTTCTTTTCTTGTTGTTCTTTGGGCTTTTTTCACCCGTCTGTAGTGCAGCCATTGATTTGATGCTCGTGGGGGCCCATTCAATGAAGTCTTGGTGCCCTCTTGTCAGTGTTGCCATGCCAACAGAGGTTGAATTCCGACACACTCTGTCATTAAGGAAGGACACATTTTTACTCTCTCTCTCCCTTTTTTATCCCGACTGTTTGCTCTGCCCCACCTCTCGATTTGTCTAGAGTAATCTGTCCACATCTTCTCCCTTGCTTTACACATACACACACACTAAGTGGATAAACAGGTGTTCAGGGTCTGTAGTGCCCAAATTTTCAGGATTTGGCTGGATGTCATGGCCTGATTATCCCCTGCTGGTAGACACCATTTGACTGCAAAGAGCATTTTTCTCCTTGATGGCCATTGAAAATTAGCTGAAAAATGTTTAGTTTTTTTATTTAAATAATTAATTAATTATATCTTCAACATCATCAATTTGTAGATGATGTTGGAGAGTTTACAGATAGATGATAGATTTCAAATCTTATGCTTCTGCTGGGTTTTGCGCCAATCATATAGTGGGACTTCTCTGGCTACCCATCTCCAGGTATTATAAGTTGTGTCAGAATTCACTGCCTATTTCCTGTAGTGCATTACAGTATATTGGGTGTCATTTTTGTAATGTGTCCAGATTCTTTATTAATAAATAAAGTGAGTAACTTTATGTACTATTTTTGTTTTCTTTATTTGTGTGAACCTTCTCGGTTTATATGACTTAAAAATACACAATGACAAAATTAAACAGATTAGTTCACAAGTAGTCAACAAGTGTTTTATCTTTCATGACTAACAAATTTACTGAGGCAAAGATAGCTTGGTGTATGATTTAAATATGTTATTATCTATAGATAGCTATTACTATTCATCTGTCTTCATTAATGATTTATACTGTACTGTACTGTAGTTATGCTCTAAGGTCAGGTGAGAACAGTATGCAACTCATGCATTTATCTGTATGTGGCCATCTCTTTTCTCTTATTCTTTTGTATTGTATTGTTTTGTTCTACTCCATTTACCCCTTTTCTATATAGTGAACCCCATATAACATTTACCCCTTTTCTTATTAATACTTAGGGAATAACAAATGAAATAAGTCAATGATTCAAACACAGTGCTTGACCTCCTTGACTGTGTAATATCTGACTCTTCCTGGCTGCCCCTCTGACTGCCAGTTTCTATTCTGACTGATTCTGATAATAACGTTTTTTTTTACAATCTGATGACATCAGCAACCATTTACAATGGATTACAATGGATTTAACAGACCAGTTTCTCCAAAAGCAATAGAACGTGTGCAGACATATCGTACAGCATTAATAACTGACAGAAGTGTTGTGTTAGCATACCCAGTGGAGCAATAGAGTGCAAAAGTGGAGTTCACAAAGTTAAAATCTCATTCGTTTTGACCATAGAGAAATTGATTTTTAACAGTAATATATAGGCCTTTCAGAAGAGACCTAGCATGAGCTCTGAGATTGTTAAGCAATGATGAATGCTTCTCTAGAAGCCAAGAATCAGTATGGTTTTAACTTCTTAAAAATGTGTTTAATAGCCGAATTGCCAATGAAGAGCTACACTATAATCCTAAAGAGTAGAGCACCAATCAGAGAAGTGGCTGTTACCATAGAAATGTAAATTGTGGCAACAGGGCTGAACATCTTGCCAGATGCCTTAAATATGTTATATATAGTAAATTAACTGTTATTAAAAAATGCTTAAAGTGTTTTATTTCTGCTTTGTAAAAGTTAATGCTCTTGTTTAGATTTGTTGTTATCTAATGCAATGGCATTTATGTATTTTTAACTATAGGATTATAGAAATTTATGTGTAATACTTTTCAGGGCCACAGTTGACATTTGTTTAAAAATATCTGGTTTGAGTAAACTTAAAGTCCTGTTCCTTTTTATGGTCATATTAATAATATATACAAGCCCTGGACTTTCATGAACTCTTTGCAATGTCTTGTTTTGCCCAATCAAACATTTCAGAGTGTTTTTCCTTGTTTACCTGGTTTTGTTTGGATTGCTTTTCCTGTTTTTGACTACCCTGTTATTAAAGAGCTGCACATGGATCCACATGTCACTGAGTCTTTGTTACAGTGTCAGATAATACAGATAAAGCTTATGTATGCATAAGAGACAAGACTGTCTCTGAATGTCTTTCTGAGCTTAAGGAAAGTTGATCTCGCTCTGATCTCAAAAGCTCTCGTGAGAACAGCTTTAGTTTGTGCCCTCGACTCGTTATGATAGTATAATTAATAGCACTCAGCTCCATCTCACTGTGAGCTGCTAGGAAAGGTTTTATAATGAATGAATCATTTAACAGAATCTGATGAATATTAATGCAAGCCTTTTATTTCACTTCTCCAACATATTCACAGGCTAATTGGGAATTTTATTTTACATGTCCTGGTAGAATAGGTAAAAAAGCAGGAGATTTCACTATGAAAAGTACACGAAAGGCAAATTCACCCTGCACCATTAGCACTACAGTTTGTGCAAAAATGTCATACTTGTCATACTGTAATAATTGTTACTGTAATAATACTGTGGTATACACAGTATAGTAAAACCTTTATATGTCACTGCTGAATTATAGTTTTATAGTAACTGACTGTAGAAACTACATTTACCATGGTAAATGTTATTAAAGGCATTTGATGCCACAAGTCTTGACTCTCTAAATTACTGTTATTTATTTTGCGTTTTCTTGTGCTTTATACAGAAAGGTGTGAAGGCTAGTTACAGTAGTGACCCTTATAACATATTATAACATAAAATGACATTTATGAATTTTATGCATAAATAATAAATTAATCAAACCAATTGCCATTAAATGCAAACAAATGATGATTTGATTGGTTTATTTATTTTGTTAAACAGTACAATGACATAGATACTTTTTTAAGTATCTATTTTAAGTGTGACCAAAGTGTTCAAATGGTTTTGGGACCACTGTATACTTTACACTGTATACACAAGTTTTAATTTTATTTTAAACATGACTATAAAAAAAATTAAAACATCCTTAATGAAGATTGAAGAGTCAAGATTTTTATTTGTCACATGTACTGTATAGTTATTTGCAGAATACTATTAATAGTGAAATATAAATGTCCTCTCCAAAGACTGTGCAATGTGTTTGTAGTGTATATTAACCAAAATATAAACATAGATATTAAGATTTTAAGTAAACCTAGCATTGCAAGAGAAAAAAATTAAAATATAAAATAGACTTAAGCAGTGCAAGGCAGTAGATGACACAACAATACATATTCAGATTCATAAGAATTGTGCAAGATGCAGAATATGCAAAACATACACAAATGCAGATACAATACATGCCCCTCAACCTTTGTAATGCTATATTGGTTGTCTTTTACAGCTGATGTGCTGTAAAAGATGAAACCTTTAAATACTGCACTGGAATATTTTGAGGCCAGATGAATGTAATTAAATGGAGGATACTTGAAGTCTTGTTTTTCAGTACAGTCATTGATTTTGTAACCGGTTGCTTTGATCACCGTTGCGTTTTCTGAGGCAACACAGAAAACATTGTTACTTGATTTGTAATGTCATTTCTGTCTTAATAAATAAAGGTCGACTGCTTCCTTTTCTTTTCTTCTACATTCACCCAGCCTCTGTCCCCAGTAAAGGGCAGCCTCTCTAAAACTGTCCATCTGACAGTAGTTCAGGCTACAGTGTTTGGGCTAAGATGTAGTGTCTGACTTGCCTCTATCACAATGACATTTATCACTATTATTTTGCCTTCCCTCCTCCTTTATTTCAAAAAGGTGCAGGCCATCCTACATCAGCCTCTTCTCTTTCCTAGCGGCTAAAAATGAACGTCTCTGGGGGAATAAGCAGAAGAAGAGCTCTTGGGACTCTGATTTACTCTGTTTCTCCCATTTTGCCCCACATCCTGTAGTGCTTTGTTTGGCTATAGTCTTTTGACATCTCTGCCTCATCCAGACCTTAAAACATTTTGTATATAACATATAGAAAGAAGCCTATTCGTATAGTTAGAAATTTGTTTTATAAGTTAGTCATAAAATTTGAATCACAATGATAGACCATATTAATAATACACAAACAGTAAAATGTGTAATGTGTAAATGTAAATGTGGCAATTTACAGTGCGTGGTGGAAAAAGTGTGTGCATCCCTTGGGCTAATAAAGCTAACTAGAGTCTGCTACGTTGTTGTCCAATCAGTTAGATAAATACTGTAATAAGTTGAATAAGTTTCACATGAACCATTGCCTTTATAATGTCAGCCATACTTGAAGGTGATCTTAAAAGGTTTACGAAGGATGTTCACATATTTTTTCTGTTCCATTTCCTCTTTTCACTCAGAAAAAAGAAACCGCAAATCAAATCTCTCTAATACCACAATCTTAGTGACATGTTTATCATTATTGCCTCAAAGTAATTTTATTAGTCCAGCTAAGGTGTGCATTTGTCAGTCAAGTCATAATTGAACAGTCTGTGGTTGTGCATGCCTTTGTTTTATTTATAACTGCTTGTAGAGCACAGCATTTGATTGTATTAGCTCCAGTGGAAGGTGACAGACAGTTAATTCTCTGTTTCTGTCAATTAAACACACAACAGACACGCAGGCAAAACATGCAAGACACACAAGACATGCATGTGTGCAGTGAGATTGGCTTTCGCACTGTGTAATGTGAGAGACCACTAGCTGTCTAAAACAGCCTGTTCACACAATTTGCAGTAGTTTTGAACATTTAAGTTGGGATACAATTGGCACTCTTGTTAAAATATGAACTGTGTGTGAACAGAATGTATTTAGTGAATGCAGCTCATATCCCCTCTGGTATAAAAGTGCAATAATATTTCCTTCTGGGTTCCTTTCATGCCACTGGATGACTTTTTTAGTTTTTTTCTTAGCAGTCGCCTATAGTTGCTGTTTCATTTTTGAAAAATAGCGAAGCCATTGCCATGCTATACTTTACAGATCAATGGAAGATCAGTCACTTTCATTTCTGTTCCTTGCCATTTTCTGTGTAAAGCACTTCTTTGCCCATTTTCCATGTTTTAAGTCATTTTCTGTCTCTGTCTGCCTGCCTATTTTCCTCTCTCTGGCTGCCTCTCTCCCTCTGTCTCTGCATTGTGGCTGTATGCCAGCTAGGCCTTACTGTGTCTGACACTTGCATCCTGTTGCACTCTGTTGCCCTTAATGCCTTCCCAATGGCCGCCATGGCAACAATAGCGAGAACGTGGACATGCTAGTTACTTTAGATGAAGTTCCTCTTCACATTGAAGTGAAAGTCCTCATGATCGCACAATCAGAGCCTTAACAGTCACACAAGCAAACAGCACACATGTATTGGCTGGTCAAAAACTACATTTAGTGCATGCATACACAAAAGATCCAAACACGTAAGGATGCACAAAACACACACACACACACACACACACATGCAGCTCCTGGCTGTCCCCCCTAGTTGTTGGTTTTAGACTACAAAGCCTTTGTTGTGGAATTGATTCTGCGCTTTGATGTAGTATTATTGTCACTGCTAACCAAATTGCCACCCGCTCAAAAAGACCAAGTGCAACAATACAAACTGGTCTTGTGTCTGTGCATAAGGGAGAAACTTACACACAAACCCTCATAAACACACACACCCATACTGGATTTATAACAGAGGCACTGCTTAGATCTACATCCTAACAGCCTCACATCCTTTAGTCGCATACATTTGAGTCGCATACATAACCTACTTCGTTATTATTTTTCTTCTTCCATTACAGCGAATCCCTTTAGTTTCAGTCTTTGGTTCCATCATTGCAGTGTTTTCTACCTTATCAAAATCTCTGTATTATGAAGTAGACGGTAACACACACTCAGATTTTCAGATTGTTAACTGAAAACTTTTATTTTTGTTAACTAAAAAGCAAAACAGTAAAAACAAAGAAAGTAAACAAAACAAATTGTAAATGTGCACAACAGTACAAAAACTAAACTTAAAGGAAAATGAGTGTGGGTTTAGTATTTTTAGAAAACTACTGAATACTGAAGAATATTCTGCCCAATTAGATGGGGGGGTGTAAATATTCTGCCCAATAAGATGGGGGGTATTTAGTATATATTTTTTTATTTATACTAAATAAAAACATGAAACGTATAAGTATAAAAATATAAAAGTATAAAAATAAATACTGACACACACACACAGAGACACACAAACATACCTGTACATCTTGTTTTCGATATATAGCTCATGACACCTCATGCTCATGACACAATGCTTTTAATGTAGAGATAATGATATTATCTAACCCCTAACCTGACCCTTACAGAAACCTTTTGACATTATTAGATCCAAAGCTAAACCTGATTTGACTGATTTATGAGCCTTTGAAATAGCCAGGACCCCTTCAAACGTCCGCACAAGTCAATTTTGACATTTCCCTGAATTGATGATTTATAGCAGAAGCCACAGTTTGCGCACAATTAATGTAAATCTGCTTTTTTATGCAACACCTCAGGGGGAATTGACACAGATGTTTCCATGCTCAGGCCTTTCTCAGTGCGATTTTGACATCACGCACTTTCTCACATATGGCTGACGCATGTGAGGGGAAAGATAGAGTAGTTCCTTTGTGGTCGGGAGGTGTTGAATATGTATGACGACTATCCGGTTTTCCTTCAGCGAAGCCTGGTGCCGTTCAATGACACAGTGCCTCTTAATGCAGTCTGTCACGGGTATTTATCACTGTGTACCTGTGTGTCTGTGTGTGCGCATGTGAGGAAAGAAGTGTTTGTTATAAACTGCCAAATAAACAGCCTGGCAGCACATTTCTCCACAGGTATGCATGTTTGTGTGTCTGTGATAGCAGGCCAGCCGGTCCATCAAAAGCATTTCTGTGTGTCTGAGTGAGTGCTTTAGTGGAACAAGTGAATAGTCTGCAATTGTGGTGTGTAATTTTAAAACTATGTCTGTAAAGAACTGTTTATTTTCCTGTCAGCACACGGAAGAAAAACTGTAGTAGTATGAGTATAAATAGAAGTATCTTTTAGGGCTTTGTGTGTGGATATACACAGTCTGTAAATGTTTTAAATGGTCCTGAATATTAGTATGTTTGTGTATTAATGTTGGTGAGAAGAGGTTGACCCTGAGATTAACATACTTGCAAAAGTCAAATTCTGTTTGAGATGTACAGTAACCAATTGCAGTTCCATTTTTAATTTGACATTTAGGGGCAGGTACAGCTGTTGGAGGGGTATGCCCAGATGTACAGTGTGTACATGTTTTAAATTGTCCAAAATATGAGTTTGTAATATCCTGTTCATAACCATTCCAGACGATGGAGCTGAAAAACGGAGGCCATCCGATGTCCCCATTGCACACCACACAATACCACAATAACATTAAGGATAATGTTAAATGCATCACTTCCTTTTATTTA